>JAPTYQ010000005.1:38805624-38816221 GCA_029814465.1 Ostorhinchus cyanosoma
CTGGGTTTATGCACTTAATAGTAATATATTTATTTGCTTCTAACGGTTGAGAATACACGTAAATATTGTCACTGTATCTTTTGTCAGTATCAGCATCACTTGTGGCACTGGATGAAGGAGTTTTATTTAGTTTTACTGACAAATACTCCTGCATCTTTTTTTAATAAGGCTTTGATCATTTTAGTCCTTTTTAGGGAAAAAATTGGCTTAATTGTGGTTTGCTTCTTCTTAGTGCAACTGTTTTCTTTGTCGTGTCTGAAAGCAAAGACAGTATTGTCACATTATCTGCTTACACATGCTTCTGATAAAAGGGCTGATGGATAAAGTGATAAGGATGATGTAATAGTATGACACACCAGCCCGTTTTATAACATATGGTACACTATATTCATATAAAAAACAATCACAAATATGTGTAGTAACAATGAAACACTCCAATCAATAAAGTTTTATGACCCGTAAGCTTTTATTGACCAGAGCTATGTCTGGCTTTTGAAGCTGCAAAAACACAAGGACAGAAAAAATGTTCAGATTAGTTTTCAGTGGAGGACAAACATCATAAACCCAATCTTTATAAACTACAAGTATTTATGATTGTCTGCTTTATATTGGATCTGCTGCGGAATATAACCTCCAGTGAAGTCATGCATTGTTGGATTTGTTTTGTTTTGAGAGTCACATGTTGGTCAGAATGCTGATTCACTTTATTTGTCTCTTTACAATATGACTGATGAGTTTCTGGCACAGATGAAGCTTCTGTTTTCCCTCTGCCGGTTACATGGGGCTGGGCTTTTTTTGTCCACTGATGTCACTGAGGCAGAGGGTAGGATGTGTTTATTTGGAAGGAGCTGGACATGGCAACTCTGTGTTTGGATGTTGTGAGGAGCCTGACCTCTAGAAACTTCCCACAGACTCTGTCGGATCTGTAATATAAGAAAAGCATTGTCTTGCTTTTGTTGCAAGAACCTGAAGATTCAGTGAAAAGGAATGAGCAATGAATCTTAGTTGATGCTAAGCTGCTGAAGGGGGATACTGTGAACTTATCTCAGTGATCAAAGTGTTTAGGTGTGTTTCTCTGGGTGGCTTTAAGGACAGCTGGCGTTTAATCGTCTGTCGTTACTTTGCAGGATTGAGTTCTTCAATGTTTCATCTATTCTCCCTCTTTTGTCTTTCCATCCACCTTACACCAACTTTTTGGACCACTGAATTATTCATTACTCTGTATTTTACCGTTGTAGACAGAAAATTTGGGTGTTTTTTTTTTTTTAAACTGTGATTGTGATCTGATTGAAATCTCAATAATCACATCCCTTCCTACCTTCCTTTCTCCTGTTGGATCAGTAAATCTACGTCCACTTCTTTCTGTCCCTGTGTCTGCCCTCTTATCTTCTGTAACATGAACACAACCTCCAGCCAGAATACTCCTTTATCTCAGCTTTTAATCATTATTTAATCTTCACTTTTAATCTACTCTGATGTCCTTGTCTTGGTGAAAAACACACAAATTAAAAGTTATTCAACAAGATGCTAAACCCTGACCTGCTAGTTGGAGCATTGAGCTCATGAGATAAACACATAAAATAATACATAACGTTACTGATAATATTAGGAAATCCTACATTATTTCCCCTTGTTTTTCTGTTATTTCTGTCAGGTTGCTTTGTGACTTATACCCTGGAGAGGTTGAGTGGTGTGGTTCTTGTTCTGGGTTAGAGAGTGGATAAAAGCCAACAAACAGTTCACTGGGTTATGGGTCCATGTCCTCAGCCAGTAGAGTTTCACTGTGTGTTACTGATGCTGTACACATTCACACATGCAGTGCAGTCATTTCACAAACGGCTTCTCCATCAAATCAGAGTTATGAACTTTAGCATCCTGACAAGAAGTGGAGAGATTCCAACTTGATTTTTCTTGTCAGATTACTTTACCATTGCCAGTTCAAATTTCACACACTAGCCAACACTGATGATGTCCTGTTGCTGAAATAAGATGAGATACAGCCACAACCAAGGCCTCATGTTCAGGGCTTTTGTTAAAGTGTCTGTAAATTTGGCCTGGAGAATCTGTCTTGCTCTAGGGTTACTGCAGTGATGATGCTGGTGTTTGTTGGGCAGCAACCATGAACCAGGGCTTAGCTGCTCTGCTCTCCTTACAGACAAATCTGAGTGTGTTTTCATCTCATGGCTCTGAGATTTTACTGTTTTTAATAGCTACTATTAGTTGACTGGTGTAGGATCGAATGAGACCACGAAAGTTTGACCCCTTTAATAAATGTGCAAGAAAAAGGCAGAATGGTGTTGACAAGACTGTTTGTGGCACGTGTAACTGTAGCAACAAAACTCAATACAATGCTCTAATAAAAACTAGAAGTACAACGGACAGATATAAAGACTATTTTAGTAGTCATATCATACTGTGTGAGTAAGGATCTTAAATATTGTCCATATTTCATCATGCAACGTAATTGAGGTTTTCCACGAAAGCCCATGTTAATCACACACACCTACATATGTATAAATACAAACTACACATATACATTATTACAGATGCACATGAACATGTTTGATAACCACATACGGTGTCTCTCAATGTTTTTGGATGTTGCTCAACTCAGTATTGAGAATTTCAGAAATTTTGCTCCAAAGCCTAGAAATCATCTCCATTGGTTTTCTCTGACATTATTCTTCATTACTCAAATTTCCATTTTGAATGCAGGTGCTTTCTTATTTTTGCATTATGAGTTACATGCTACTGAAGGAAAGTATATAACCGTTGGCCATTCAGTTGGATATCTAATTTTTTCAGCATTCTGAAAGAGACAAATAATTGAAGAAAATGTAGTTTCGCATTGACGAACTGTAGAAATCCATCTCTCAATGACTAAGACAATGTCTAAAAACAACAGTTAAGAACAATGATCTGTCTCCTCAGTGAGTGTTCATGGCCTTTTTGTCTTTGTCCTCATAGGTTCTGGATCCAGAGCTGGAGATTGCTGATCATGCCTTCCCCCCAGTTTCCACACAAGCCTCCGCACTTAAAATCCAGGTCAGAATTGTGCCGTTATGTGAAAGGTGTCATTGGAAGAAGTGTGACTCTGTGGTGTTCAGTGTGTATTTTAGAGGTGTGTAACTGCTGTTGTTTTTGTGTGTTTCAGGATAAGGAGATCCGAGCGGTCTTCCTGTGGCTGTTTGCTCATCTCTTCCAGGGCTATCGATGGTGTTTACACATAATCCGCATTCACCCAGAGCCAGTGATCCGTTTCCACAAGGTACAGGAATATTTAAGTAACATTGACAAGTAACAAAAAAACACCACCACATGTTGTCTGTGTTTCAGTGAGTGAAAGTGGGGGACTGCATGTTCAAAAACAGTCTGACTTGTGTGTGTGTTTGTGTAGAGTTTCCTGAAGGATGAGAGCATCAGTAAAGTATTGACATGTGTTTCCACAGGCGGCTTTCCTGGGCCAAAGGGCGCTGACAGAGGACGACTTCCTCATGAAGGTGCTGGACGGCATGGCCTTCGCAGGCTTTGTATCAGAGCGAGGACCTCCGTACCGGAGCACAGACCTGTTTGATGACGTGAGTCTGCCAGCACAGTGTGTGCCACTACACAGGAAAATTCAATCTATGCTTAGTTTTATCTCCAAAATGTGATTATGACAAGACAGAATGAAGAGATATTGACCACACTGGTCAGTATAACAGACTGTTTAAAATCTAAACTGAATTCTGCCTATATTTAGTGATTTTGCTGGTTATTATTATTATTTATTATCTAATTTTGAGTTTTGTGTTTGCAAATGTTTATTTATCTGTGGTTATTGAATATACAGAGCTCAAATATGAAGATGTGTTGTTTAATTGTTGTGTAAACTAACATTTTTATATGTTTCTGCAGCTGGTAGCTAATCAAGTGGAGCGGATACGACAAGAGGAGGCCTATCCACACAAAGTAATGAACCACATCAAGGAGCTGGCGGAACAGCTCTTCAAAAACGTATGTTGAAGAAATTAACAGCAATATTAACTTATTACTTATAAACTCGTTTCTTCTTCATCCCATAATGTTTTCCTTCTCTTCATCTCCTCTGTATTCCACTTTATCCAATCGGACCGGTTGTCCTCTCTTCAGGAGAATCCCTACCCTGCGGTAGCCATGCACAAAGTCCAGAGACCATCAGAAAACACCCAGAGCGCTGCACAAAACCAGTCACCCTTCCCTCCTCTGGACGAGGTTGCAGTGCAGCTCTTCATAGACCATGCTGCTGCCAAACTCAAGACCGCACCGCCTGTGGTGAAGGCGGAGCTGAAGGGCATGGTGCCGTCCGGACCTCCACTGGGTGAGGATCAGTACTTCACTTCTGTCTAGAATTCAGTGTGTGATGCAGCTCTTCACAGAGGGAATAAAAAAGACAAGTCATAAAGTCATCTGGTTTTAAATTAAAACAGATAAAAGCAATGGGAAAATAAAAATCCAATGAAAGGAGAAAAAGGATATTTAAAGGAAATAAAACCTCAGTTTAAGGCAGAACAGTCTCTGATAAAACTATGTTTATAGAAAGGGCTTAAAAGTGGTTACTGTTATTCCCTGCTCTTAAGTAGAACCAAATCGACAATAAACTAATGTTATAAAGACCTTCTACTATTCATGGTGCTGGAGGCAAAACTTTGCAGAGGTTCATTTGATGCAGCATCTGGTGGTTTAACATTTACCCTAGAGGTATTATCTTGTATTCAGCGCCACATCTCTTCTTGCACCTCAAACTTCCTGTGTAAACTTTTGACTCTGACAATCTGTCTCTCAGCGTGTGTTTAATGAGTTCAGCATCACAATGATAAATGAGTCTCATCAGCTTTTCTCATCCCTACAGGAGACATTGTGGACAGAAATGGCAACGTGATGGCTAACAGCGCCCGTAGACTAGAGGTGGTCA
Organism: Ostorhinchus cyanosoma; assembly: GCA_029814465.1. Taxonomy (NCBI): domain Eukaryota; kingdom Metazoa; phylum Chordata; class Actinopteri; order Kurtiformes; family Apogonidae; genus Ostorhinchus; species Ostorhinchus cyanosoma. The sequence continues at coordinate 38,810,558 of JAPTYQ010000005.1, forward strand.
GGAACTGCATCACGTACATCTTTGATAACAAGATGCTAGAGGCCAAGAAGGTGAAAATCACATACTGTCATTTCTGCAGGTGTTATCCACACAATGCTCATCTGCCTGTTTTTTTTTTGTTAGTGTATTTGTGATTCAGCTGTTGTTGTTCTTTTCTGTCCAGCTCATGCCAGCTGTCCTGCGGGCGTTGAAAGGTCGGGCGGCTCGGGTTTGTTTGACCCAGGAGCTCAATCAGCACGTCCTGCAGAACCGAGCTGTGCTGGATGACCAACAGTTTGACTACATTGTCCGCATGATGAACTGCACGTTACAAGTGAGTCCATGAAAAATGTGGATGTCATGACATAAATTAAATTATATGATGTTTCACCACAGAATATCCTCACTATACAACTGTTATAACCAAATTATGCATTTTTATAGTACAGTAAACAAAGTAACTTATTTCTGTTTCTGTTCAGGACTGCTCTCATATAGATGAACATGGTATTGCTGCTGCCTTGCTCCCACTGGTCACAGCCTTCTGCAGAGTATGTTCACTCCACTTGTCATTGGGATGTCAATTATCTTATCCAACTCTTACTTCACTCTCTCACTTTTCTTTTGCATTAAAGTCTGTCCTTTCTTTGGCAGAAACTGGGGGCAGGCATTACTCAGTTTGCCTACAGCTGCGTACAGGAGCACATGGTCTGGACCACCATGCAGTTCTGGGAGGCCATGTTCTACAGCGACGTCCAAAACCATATCAAAGCTCTGTACTTGGAGACGGAGGATGGAGAGCAACAGAACAACTCAGTGAGTACATTAACAGCACTCAAACTATGAAGAAGTACATTATCTACCTTCAGTCAGATTTCTGCTGTTGTAATATATTTTCCGCCACAGCTAAGAGACTAATGATTAAATTTTCCTACCTAAAGCGTAGATGTCATCTTTGTCCTAAAGTCATTAATCATGAATTAACTTTCTTGTTCTCAGGAGCAGCAGGACGGGCGGGAAGTCAGTGCGTTGGAGCTGGCGTCGGAGCAGAGTCGACTATGGCCAACACTCAGCAAGGAAATGCAGACAGAGCGTGTGCAGAAGGAGGAGAGCACCGTGTTCAGCCAGGCCATCCACTACGCCAACAGGATGAGCTACCTGCTACTGCCGTTGGACACCAGCAAGAACCGCCTACTGCGGAGCTCCGGCCTCGGGGACGTGGAGAGCGTCAGCAACAGCTACGTCACAAACAGGTAAAACAGAAACTCAGATGGAATAAGTACTTTTAAAATGGGCACCTCAGATAGGGATTACATGATAAGTCAGCCATTTAATTGTCATTTTAGTGTGTAAATATAACACAGTTTGATGTGAAATATAAGACAACTTATAAAAGGCACTCACAGGAAGAAGATGAAGAAGATAACACACCGTTCTACACCTGTGCTTTCAAGATTTAAGTTCACTATTCTGAGATGTGTTTTAATGTCTATTCTCATATCTAATACTTTTGGCAAAGGCCCAGAGGGTCCAAAATGTTACTTTGATTGTACAGTCAATAAATTATGATGCAGAGCACATGTCGTGGGATCATTTGCTTTTAGTGACAGAAGCTCTTGTGTTGTTTTTAGTATTGCAGGCAGCATGGCAGAGAGTTACGACACAGAGAGCGGCTTTGAAGATGCTGAGAGCTCGGATGTGGCCAACTCTGTGGTGCGCTTCATCAATCGCTTTGTAGACAAAGTGTGTAATGAGAGTGGTGTAACCAATGAGCACCTTAAAGCTCTTCACGCCATGATACCAGGTGAGAACACACCTTCATGTCACACTCACACCATCCTCTCCCACAAAGCTCAAGAGTAAAATGTGTCATTGCTATTCTACACTTTGACCTGTCCATCGTTTTCTCCTGCAGACATCGTTCAGATGCACATAGAGACGCTGGACGCAGTCCACAGGGAGAGTAAACGACTGCCACCAATCCAAAAGGTAACCAATTCCTATTTTTACATCCCACTGGACAAAGGCCATGCAGAACCACAGACAGCCCCGCCCACTCCCCTCTCCACCAGTCCCCACAGCTCAGGCTCACAGTGTCACAGCAGGTACAGAACCGTGTGACTCACAGCACGCCTGAGCAGCGCATGCTGCGTGATTTCTGTAGTCTTTTGTGCTGTGTGATCTTTGTGGCCCCTGTAGTTTTGGGTGCCTTCGATCTGAAGGTTGGAGTTTGTGCCGTGTGCAGTGTGTTGGAGAGGGACAGTGGTTAAGCTGAGCATGACCTGACATGTTTTGGCATTTGACAAAAGACTTGTGAGTGGAATATGTAACTGATTATGTCCTTCCTCTCCATCTCCTCCCTCTGCTCTCACAATGTCCTGTCAGTCTTTTTTTATCACACTAAGTGGAGTCTCCGGAGCATTTAAGTGTCAGTCTGTGGTTACGTGCACACACTAAGAAATCTTTGTTTGTAAACTTTTGCTATATTTACACCTTGAACCCACATTAAGGTAGTGTTTTAGGATCAGTGAAATGCAGATTTTGGAAACTCGGCTGACCCTGTTTTAATGCACAAGGTTAGAGATTGTATTGTGATGTGGACAGACAGGAACAGACTGTTGAAAGTGACGACATACAGTATACACCCAAATTTGCTGTGTGACTCATCAATAGTGTGTGTCCTTTCCTGATTTGATTAATCCTGATTATGTGACCCTTTACAGAAGAAAAATAAAACAGCTCTGACTACCACCTGTTAATTCAACATGGATACCAATGTACAGTTGGTTTGTCATATCTACTAGCAGCTGTTGTGCAAAAATGCAATGTTTTATCACATGACTACTACCGTTACTCCTATGTTCATGCCCAGTGTACGTAATCATGATATGCACTTCAGGTGTCTGACAGTGATTATTTATGAGACTTTGCTAATACTCTCATCTTAATGGAAATTGTTTGAATTTTAAAACACCAACCTGAAAAAGGATGCTGTCTGAGTGGACATGTACTGAGACATGTGTCATTTACAGCTGTTACAGTTAAATGCTAACAGAGGAAACTGCCCTGTTGCTGCTGTATGACTGCAACTGGAATGCAGACACATGTGGAATTAGGCCTTGCACAACAGATTATGAAAGTCCAAACTTGAAATTCACTTCCTGTCAGAGGTGGATTTCCTTAGGAAGCTCTTCAACCTCAGGAAGTGATGTAAAGGGCAGGAGGACAAAGCGAGGTTCATATTTCATTCCACTGAGTGCCAGCCCATGGAGACTTTGGCTCCTTTGGGTCGCGATCCACTTCCAACTCAAAACACAAGCTGAATTTCTTAAGGAATATGAAATGAACATTTGAATGAATAAACACATTCAAGTGATATTATTATTTCTTTCTTTTTGTGTATTTGTCTTCTTGTTTGTAACATTGTCTGTGCCAAGATCCCACCAATCCCGCTCTGCCGACATGTTTGTTATGCAACAATAACAGAAGAATTTCAACATTAGCGTCTTTCTCGACTCCCTAAACAGTGCAGGTCATGAGGCCAGTAACCTCAGCATGGTTATAAAAGCATGAGTTACTTAAGAGTGGAGTGGAGTTTATTTCTTGTTCTGTTTTAATGTATGTGACCAGACTCTTTGTCCCATTTCAAATATTTAGTCCAGAATGTTGGCTTGTTATTTAAATAGTGAAAGAAAATCATTTTGTCTTTTGGATTTTTGTGGACGTACTCACTGTGTGTACTTCTGGAAATAAGCCTTTTCTGTGTTGAGCAGCATCATTATCCCGCTGACATACTTGACTTTAGAATAGTGTCTCCCAGCTTTTGATAGTTTTGTTTTTTGTCTAAAAGTAGCAGCCCCTTACCATATTTGCAAAATCATTTATTCCCAAGAATATTCCCCTTGCAACTCTCTTTTTTTTCCCACTTAATTGTTCGACTTGTCATCCTCTGTGTTTGCAGCCCAAGCTGCTGAGGCCGACTCTTCTTCTGGGAGAGGAGCTGGTGATGGACGGCATGCGGGTTCACCTGATCCCCGATGGCCGAGAAGAGGCCACAGGGTTGATGGGAGGACCGCCTCTGCTTCCAGCTGAGGGTGCCATCTTCCTCACCACCTACAGACTCATCTTCAAGGGCACGCCCACTGACCCTCTGGGTGAGAGAATTAATTATGTGAAGGGCTTGTGTTGGCAGGGGTTGAGTCTTTGGGATTTCTAATCCCTGTTCTTTGTCTTGTTCCGGCAGTGGGTGAGCAGGTGGTCACTCGCTCTTTCCCCGTCGCCTCTCTGACCAAGGAGAAGAGGATCTCAGTCACTTTACCCATGGATCAGTTTGTCCAGGAGGGTCTTCAGCTACGATCATGCACCTTCCAGGTAACCTTCAGTTTTCAGCTCTTATCATATGTTGTCATCCACACACAGTAGCACCGATTTACGACCACACCTGACAGTCCCCCCTGCCACCTATTAAAAGGCCAGAATGAAGTGATTGAACAAACAATAACTTTTTTCCTTCCGTCTGACCATATGCAGCTCATGAAGATTGCATTCGATGAGGAGGTTGCATCAGACCTGGCTGAAGTTTTCAGAAAGCACATGCACAAACTGCGCTACCCTCAGCACGTCCAGGGTACCTTCGCCTTTACTGTGGGTCAGTGTGGGAAACTTGTGGTGGAGCACAAGGCCAAGGACAAGAACCAGTCGCTCAAGTAAGAGACCAGATATTCACTCAGGGACATTCTTTATGTAACACAGGCAAGAGAGGCCGTTGCAGTAAATCACCCTCAACCTCTGACCCCTCTCACATCCTCTGGGTCAAGCACAGACCTTCCATTATTTGAACAGTAACTCACCAGATGACACAGATGATGTTCAACATCTGTAACATCAGCTGAATTTACAGCGGGGCCCAGCTGCTGTGTTCAAGTTTGCCCTACTTTGCAGAGTCACTCATTCTCACCTGAAGAATTTTGACCTTTTACCTTTTAACGGGTCATCTCTCAGAAAAGGTTATGGCTCAAATGCTGTTTCAGTAGAATGTGTGGCCAAGCATCAACTCAAACGGGGTATATTTACTATGAAGAACAAATAATCCAGTTTCAGTTGATAACAGTGAACCAGTAGTGACTCCACTTTCTTTCAGTACATGTCATGTGACTGATGTGCATGCCTCTGTCACAGTATTGTGCTTCAGTCTTTAGTGTAAAAATGTGCTTTCAGAGTTGAGTGTAGAACAGCTTTTATGTCTCACTGGCTGCATCTTGTCACTTTCCCACTGAGCCGGGTCGTCTTCATCTTCAGTGCGTCTTTCTTCCTCCTGAGACTGCTGTCGCAGCTGCAGTAGAGTGGGCTCGTGCAATTAAAACTTTAAACATCTGCTGACCTTTCAGTGAGGTTTTGAGGGGTTTTTTTAAAATCATTTTTCAATCACTTTCCTAAAGTTTTTGGTATGTTTTAAGAGTCTGTCTGTGTCCTTTTAATTTCCGTCCTCTTTATTTGAAATCTTAGCAACCAACAGTCAGTCCACTACCAAAATCCTACACATACACACACACTCCCCTCTTTATTCTCCTCCAGAATGAAAGGAGCGTGAGAGAAGCCTTTGAATAATTCATCAGTGGAAAATGTGGCAGCCGTTTTATCGGCCCTGTTGTTTCTCTCTGCACTGTGTGTGTGTGTGTGTGTGTG
>JAPTYQ010000005.1:38816321-38860798 GCA_029814465.1 Ostorhinchus cyanosoma
TGTGTGTGTGTGTGTGTGTGTGGGCATGTTTTTGTATATTTGTGAGGTCCTATCAGGGGTAGCCCGGCCATGATGTCGGCTAAGAGAACTTTGTGGAGAACAAAATACTGGACCTCATAACATAAATCACTGAACAGCTTGAGTTAAGGTTATAGTTAGTGTAGGCCTCTAAGAAATGAATGTAAATCTATGTCCCCAAAAGTGATGGAAACACAGACTTGTGCGTGACTCCATTCATATTAATTCTGACTGTGGCTGTGTGGCACGTTAAAGTGGCAACACACCAGTGACTTCATGGATGTCGATTATGCACTGAGGCCAACAGTCAAATCGGCTCATTGTCAGATGGAGTTGGACGCTGCTTCAAGAACTAAATGCACATTTGTTCTTTAAAAAGACCAAACGGGAAGTAGAAATCTAATGACTGACTTTGAATGGGACGTGCTGTTGAATCAGCACAATGGATTTAAATATTGTCTCCTCTCTTCTAGGACACTTTCTAAAAACCTGGTAAAAACTGCCAAGAGGACAATCGGCCGGCAATATGTAACCAGGAAAAAGTATTCTCCTCCCACCTGGGAAAACCGGAGCAGTTTCCAGTCAGAACTAGACGAGGATGAAATCTCAGGTATCGAGAAGGGGATTAGACAAAAACACAGGACAACATGTATCAGAAGAACACTTGCCTTTTAGCATCAACATCAACAGAATATATTTTAAGTTTGTGAAAAGATATCCAGCTCTAGAATGATCTCTAGCAATTTCACTGGTTCAAAGTTGTCAAAGAAAGCAGAGCTGTTCACATTTTTTTGGGCCAGAAGTAGCATAAAATACTCAAAATGAATGAAAGCTGTAGTTGAAAATCAGGTCTATTCCACCAAATACTGACTTCTGAAGTCATAATGTTGGCATTATTTTATTTAAAATTAATATAAGCTTTGCCCTAACCTTATGTTAACTCTGAAAACAGTGTCTTTTGTAATTTAGATTTTTTTTTTTTTTAGAGTTGTCAATAGTTTCTAGAATAAACAAAAGTGTTTATTTTACTCATACATTGCCTTTAAGTACTAGAACCAGTGGTCTGTTCTTTACCTTCAGACCTGGTACCTATTTAGGTCATGGAAAAAGACAGCTTTGTCCCATAAAATGACTAACACGTGGTTGTGTTTTTCCCCACAGTGTCAGAGGAGGTGGACCAGAGCTCCCTCACCCTCTCCTCCACCATCCGTTCCTCAGACAGACAGACCATGAGCAATGTGGTGGAGCGTGCCTGTTGCCGTGACTACCAGCGGTTAGGCCTGGGCACGCTCAGTAACAGCTTGACACGCTCTAAAAATGAGCCGTTTAGGATTTCTACCGTCAACCGCATGTACACCACCTGCAGGAGGTGAGAGGCGGCTGCAGGGGTGGCACAGATTACAGAATAATGATCTGATCTATTCATCACTTAAAACATTTTGTGTGTCACAGTTACCCCGGCCTGCTGATCGTCCCTCAGAGCATTCCAGACACAACCATCCAGAGAATCTGCCGTTGCTACAGGCAGAACCGCTTCCCTGTGGTTTGCTGGAGGAACTCAAGAACCAAGGCTGTCCTGCTGCGCTCTGCAGGCCTCCATGCCAAAGGGGTGGTGGGCTTTTTTAAGTCCCCCAATGCTCCTTCTGCAGGTAATAATAACTTATAACCTTTATAAAACCTGCAAATGTTGGTCATCTTCACACCACATGCATGTGCACTTTTTAAAAAAAAATGTTGTTAAGATGTGTTTAAATGAAAAAGAACATGGATATTTAATTGTGTGCTTAACTGGTTAAAACATTTGTGATATTCAAAACACTTTTTGGATGTGGCTGTATTTGTAATATCAAGTATGCAACATAATCTACGCATATTATGGTCTATGTGTGTTTTAAAGTGTCAACATTAAACAGGAAATAGCAGAGTTTTGTCTCTTATGCACCAGTACAACTACTATGCCTGCATGTCACAGTCATCATATGTCACTGTACCTAAGTAAGTCAGCAAACAGTGGAGGAAAATGACACAAATGAAGATTAATTCACTGAAAGAATGTGCGAAGGTTAGTTGTATGGAAATTATTTTGTTTCTGAATGGGATGATGCTTCAAAGTGTATACAAAACCTAAAATATCAGAACTAAGAGTAGCAGTTTCACAAATGTATTTACTCTCCTCAAACAGCTTCATCCGCTGGGGTTCGCTCAGTCACTGCAGTTATATTCCTTAATGTTTGTCATTTTTAAGGATTGGAACCTAATTATATTACTTTTCAACTTTAGGATGTTTTCTGTATTTGTCATCATGTGTGTGTTTGTATGTGTGTGTGTGTATATATGATTTTTCTTTTTTTAAATACTGCTTACATTCATGAGAAATGTACTATTAAATTATACATTTCAGTGACAGAAACTGATGCTTTATCCTCCTGAGATCCAGAAAAGTACAAGGTTCTGCTTTTTTGCATGAAATATTTGTCTTGTTTGAAAATAGCATGACGCAACAATTTTTTCCAGTACATGTACATATGTTTTTTAATAAGGCTGTGAAACTCGTGCCCCTGAAAGAGAACAGAAGAGTCTTAGCTAGGTATCAGGAGATCACTACTGTATATTTTTTCCTGTTTTTATTGTATTATATCACCATTTCTCTTCAGTGTTTTTTAGCCACGTTTCCCAGTCCTAATCCTGTGTTTTTTTGTGTTACAGTGCCCTCACAGGCAGACTCTACCAGTCTGGAACAGGAGAAGTACCTGCAGGCCATCATCAGCTCCATGCCTTCATACAGTGAGAACAGCGGCAGGAACACGCTGAGTGGCTTCACGTCCACACATATGAACATCTCTGGTAGGTCGGCAAACACACCGGCAATGACTTGTTACTGATGGAGGATGTCAGACACATCTGACCTCACACTGGACTTGGAGCTGATGGGTTTGTTTCTCCTTAGATGCATCTGATAAGTTGCGGCAGCCAAAGATCGGCGTTCTGATGAAGCAGGTGATGGGAGCCAAGGACGACGTTCCTGGAACCTTCAGCCGAGGAGGTGAGTTGCAGACATCATGTCATGTGTGACCATCAGTTGGTCTGCTGCAAAATAAAATGTGTAGATGACGAAGATGTTGAACGAATGTTTCACCCTTGTAGTGTGTGTGTTATTGATTTTCCACCGAGGCTCCAGAGCTGGTTCAGAACTGGTTCTCAGCCAGAAATATTGGTTCTAGTGCAGCACCAACACTTTAAAGTATAAAACAAAAAACAAATTTGAACTGCTTGCATCTGGGGTGGCAGTAGGATTATTATCACCAACAAAATCATCAAAAACTGTGTCAAACTTTGGTATCATGAGAATTTGGCTCTAATAGTGGCCCAGGCTGGAACTGGAATTACTGACTGAATGAAAATTACAACTGAAACACCCACAGTTGCCTTAATTTCTTTAACAATGAGTTTAATGTTCAGTTCCAAATGTTACTGGTTTACTGATTGCTTTGACTTCAATATTAAGTTAATAGTTAATGCTTTCTCATAGACTCAAAGATTGTTCCTCTTTTAACAAATTACATTTTTCTTTTTAGTGTGTTGATATTAGCTACTTAATTCCACTTCCACCCTTTCCAAACATAAAAAATTCTACTATTTGTCAACCTCTAGAAGCAGTAGCTATCATTGACATGTTTATTTCTATCATCGTCAATGGCTCTCAGCCTGCGGAAATGCAAACTGATTCTTGGACAACTTAGACCAGCTCTGAACTAGCGTCAGGTTTACATTGGTGGAAAATGAATGAGTGTATGCACGTGTGAATGAAAAACCATCCTCCATCATGTGGTGTTATTGGTTAACGGGCCGTCTTTGTCGTTTGACCTCAGCTCTGGGTCAAAGGGCCAAAGTCATCTCCCTCTCTCAACCCAAAGTGTCTGGCCAGGCCAGGAACCCTCCTAGAGGTACAGTAGGCCACGCCCCCCACTCTCCTCCCCCTCCACGCCTGTCTAACCAATCAGATCTCTTTAACAGTGGCGTCAGTGTGTTTGACGTCGTCCCTGATAGTGTGCTGTTTCTGCGGACTAATGGTCTGTTGTTCCTGCTGTGTGTGCATGCTGCTGCTGCAGCCCTGCTGTCTGACGTCCTGTTTGTTGTTTCCTGTTTGATTCTTCTGTCTGTTGAATGTCAGGAACAATCTGAGTCAGCTGTTTCATCATCATGTAGCTGGGTAGATGTAGCAGACTGGTCTGGGTAGTGTTCAGTCATCCTGCCTTGTTTACCAGCATGGCTCATAGGTTCAGTAGCTGCACATCAGACAGCAGGATAATAAAGGATCACTCTGGTTTATTACAACGTAGGTCATGTTCTAATAAACCAGAATGATCCTTTAACGGCTGTTAAACAGGAAAAGACATAGAGGTGTTTCTCGATTATTTCTTGATTAGTTTTTCACATCATGACTCTAGTAAAGACTGTGTTGTATGTGTGTGTGTTTTGTAGGTAAATGGGGCAGCATCCGGGGCAGTGGGCGTCTAAGTGCCTATAACCCAGACGTGGGGACACGTCTGGCAGGGAAAGAGTCTCCACAGCCCAACGGAGGGCCTAGTGAAGCCCTATTCCTCCGCCAACAGAAGGCCTACCTCTACATCATTGGAGACAAAGCTCAACTAAAGGTGAGAGGTCACACTTGTTTTGCTGCTCTTTGACCTGTTTTAATGCAGAAGTAGTTACACCTTAGAGATTAAAGGGAAACGTGGAATTACAGTCTATATTTAAACACCTATAATATTTGTGTACTGTGACCTATTATGTTTCATGAATAACTTGGTTCACAAATTTTTGATATGGTTAATGTTTTGATTTCTGAGTAAATATAATGTACACTTAATGAGAATTGTCACACCAATATACAGTTACTGTTCATAATTAATTTGATTGTTCAATCTCTCAGTCACTAAAATGTTTCACCAAAAAAAAAAAAAAATACACACAGTTAATGTCAATCAGGCCCAAAATCAGAATTAAAATGAACAAAATGATTTTACAATATAGTGATAATCTTGAGTCTTAAGTCGGAAGGTATTCACCAAGATCATGTGTCACTGTACCACTTCTTTTAGGTTATTGAAAGTTATATGACCATGAATAGAAAAGCCCAAAAAAGTATATCTCTGTCTTCCATCACTTTTTAAAGTTTCTTGTCCTTTTTTGTGGTTTGTTTTGACTTAATAAGTATTTCTGTTTTCTGCCTCTCAGTATGCTGGATGTTGTCTTGCTTGTTATTTGTGTTCGCAGTGATTTCTACCCTTCACCTTTATATTTGTACTCCCTGATTATGGTCTACAGTTTCATTGAGTTAATAAAGAAAAAAAATGTATTGTGTTCAGGGAGGGAAGCAGGATTCATTCCAGCAATGGGAGGTGGTTCCCATCGAGGTGTGTGACGTACGGCAGGTGAAGAACAGCTTCAAGAAGCTGATGAAAGCCTGTGTGCCAAGCTCGCCGAACTCTGACCCCAACATGAGCTTCCTGCGCTGCCTGGAGGAGTCTGAGTGGATGGCCCTGGTGAGTACTGTGGATTTTTCTGTCCCACTGTGTGTGTGTGTGTGTGTATTCTGCAGCTTCTTACACTGTGCGTACATGTGTGTGTCCAGCTGCACAGGGTGCTGCAGGTGTCCGTCTTGGTGGTGGAGCTGCTGGACACGGGCTCGTCCGTCATGGTCAGCCTGGAGGACGGCTGGGATGTCACCACTCAGGTTTGATTTACGGCTGAAATCTAACAAGGCCCTGACAGTGATCCGCAGCTCAGACTAAACTGGGACGTACTGTTTGTGCAGGTGGTGTCTTTGGTGCAGCTGCTGTCGGATCCGTACTACAGAACGTTTGATGGCTTCCGGCTTCTGGTGGAGAAGGAGTGGCTGTCGTTTGGCCACAGGTTTAGCCACCGCGGCGCCCAGACCCTGGCCAGTCAAAGCAGCGGTTTTACTCCCGTCTTCCTGCAGTTCCTCGACTGTGTGCACCAGGTGAGTCTGAGGAGGTTTGATAGGGTTCTTATCGGAGCCCAATCGATTAATCAGGCAATTAACCGACTATAGCGTATCACAGATTAATCAACATCGGTCAATATGTAACCGATGTATTAACTTTTCTGTCGATTCTGTCACTCTGCTCCTGTGTGTCCAGTGAGTCAGAGAAATAGTAAAGTGAAGTTTCACTTTTACAATCAGATGTAGAAACACAGAACCGGTGGAGATGTACATGTTTTACTGTGTTCATTACACATCAGATGTTCCCTAGTTTAAACCTGAACTGTGCTTTCCACCTTCAGATTCACCTTCAGTTCCCCATGGAGTTTGAGTTCAGTCAGTACTACCTAAAGTTCTTGGCTTACCACTACGTCTCCAACCGCTTCCGGACCTTCCTGCTCGACTCTGATTATGAGCGCATAGAGCTGGGTAAGAATATTTCTGAATGTGCAGCGACAACACAAATACCCAAATTTCAGATTAGAGACAGTAGGACAAAATAGATGAAGATATTTCTGATATTAAAACCACAGTGTTTTATAGTTTGTAGCCGGAGAAATGATCGAAGCAAAGACATCTGGAGTGTCTTGGGTTGTGTCAGATTATCAGACATTGGATGTGTGTGTTTGCAGGAGTGCTCTATGAGGAGAAAGGGGAGAGGAAAAGCCCTCAGGTGTGTAAAACTGTGTGGGACTACATCGACAGACTAAACAAGAAAACACCCATCTTCTACAACTACATGTTCGCTCCTGAAGATGACGAGGTGAGTCCAGCACACATGCTATGAGATCAGATAAAATAAGGTCTTTGTCATGATGAATGGACGCTGTATATAATTTAATCTTGTGTTTGTCTGTTGCGTTCAGGTGTTGCGGCCTTACACCTTTATCTCCAACCTGAAGGTGTGGGATTTCTACACGGAGGAGACTCTGTCCGAGGGGCCGTCCTACGACTGGGAGCTGAGAGGCCGCCAAGAGCGAGTAGCTGAGGAGACGCCAGAGAAACCTGACAGCAGCGCCCCCAAGTCGCAGCGACACATTGTGTGGCCATGCTACGACAGTCTGAGCAAAGCGGTGCCCGACGCCATCACCAAGCTGCTGCAGGACCTGCAGAGTCTGGAGGCGGAGCTCGGTCAGACGTCAGAGAAGTGGAAGGATACGTGGGATAAAATCAAAGCTACACAACGGACAGAGACTAAACTGGAAAGCAAGGTGAGCCCAAAGAAGGCGCAATGCAGATAAACAGACTGCACCTTTATTCATATACCCTGGAAAATCCCTCTGAATCTGCACTTTTACACAAAAGGCAAGACACAGTCCTTATTCCTGTTTAAATTGACATATTCGTTGTTATGAGCAATTTGACGTCATCGATTCTATGGAGTGAAAAACATTCATCACCCTGAACACTCAGTAAAATCTTGTTCTTTTTTTCCTATTTCCTGGACTCTTTTGGACTTTAATGAACATAGAACATGCACTCACTGGCCACTTTATAAGGTACAGCTGTCAAACTGCTAATCACATGACAGAAACTCAGTAGACATGGCTAAGGTGTGGTCTACTGAAGTTAACACTGAGCACCAGAGTGGACAAGAAAGGTGATTTAAGGGACTTTTATTTTCTTTTATTATTGTTGGTTGTTTCAGAAACTGCTGATCTATTGGGTTTTTACACACAAAACCATCTCTGGGTTTTACAGAGAATGGCCTGAAAAAGAGAAAATATGCTAAAGTGAGCTAAAGTTCAGGTCAGTCTGGTTCAGGTTGACAGAAGGGCAAAAGTAACTCCAATAACCACTGGTTACAACCGAAGGACACAGAAAAACATCTGAACATACAAATGGGAAAGAGCAGCTGCATATACACAGACCAGCCACTTTATTAGGTACACCCAATACTGGTAATCTGTACCCAAAAAAGCTGCTAGTGAATGTATTTTTGTTGGTTTTTGTTATTTATATTACACATGTAAGACTTTATTGCCTTCTAAGCTGATAGCTCTTTTTAATGGGCTTGATAGTTTGGAAATCCAGATGCCACTCTTATATTTTTTCCATTTTCCTAAGATGTCTTTACTGGCAATAACTGAGCAGTCACAAGATTTAGACGAGTGACAGACGGTGTGTTCTACTGGCATCTTGTGGTGAAACGCAGACTGCAATTAATTCACTGGGAACTCTGCTGTGTTTCCTGTCCTCTCTCAGCCGTCGTTCTCCAGTTCCCTGCTGATGTCGTCCAACCTGAGCCACCAGCGGCGGTCGCAGGGCGTTTACCTGCAGGAGAGCGGCGTGGGCTCTTCCATCAACCTGGCTCTGGAGTGTGAGGCCAGCGCCACCTCCACGCCCGTCGCCGGTCGGCCCAGCACCAGTACACTCTACAGCCAGTTCCAGAGCACCGAGAGCGAGAACAGGTCTGTAAACCAGACTCCATCTTCTGCTGCTAATTCAGCCATAGTACATAAAGGTAGAGCTGTGATCTGTTTACATGAAACACACCGAGGAATCATGTGTCAATGCTCAGCATCAGCAGCAGGGAACCAGTTTATCCACAGTTTGAACATGTCTGAGTTAGTATTTTGACCTTCTGCTCTCAGGAGTTTTGAAGGGATCCTGTACAAGAAAGGAGCTTTGTTGAAACCATGGAAACCACGGTGGTTTGTGCTGGACAAGACTAAACATCAGGTGAGAGCAGATACCACCCAACACCTTAGAATATGAGTCCAGTGCTGGAAACCTTTGTACTGAAAGAGTCTGTGTCCGTGTTGCAGCTGCGATACTACGAGACCCGGCAGGACAAGGAGTGTAAAGGGGTGATCGAACTGGCCGACGTGGAGTCTGTCATTCCAGGAACGCCTGCCATGGGAGCGCCTAAAAATATCGAGGAGAAAGCCTTCTTCGATGTGAGTCACTTAGCTGTGGGAGAGCAGGAAAACCCTGGTGAATTACACCAGACATCATGTTTTAATAGTTAACCTCAGATGTTTGACTGTTGTAACTGTGGAAAAAGCAGCTCATTCAGCGTTTTCCTGCAGGTTGACGACACTCATGTAGGTCTTTCCAACTTTTAGCTGTTTTTAGTTTGTTCTTTCACATGTGTCTAATTCTGTCTCCTGTTAAATCTGGTGTAATATGTAGAATTGTTAGCGCAGCTAATGATTATACAATGCACTAAATGTACAATATAAATGTTGATCAGTATTGACTTCACTTTGATCTCCGACCAAGGCTGGTGTATAGCGTGGATGCAAACATGCTGCATTATAAACTCTGCACACACACCACTGCCAGCCTCAATGTGTTTAATGACAAAGTAAATAAAAGCAGATCCAGGCAGTTTTAAACACAAAACCATGATATCGTCACCTTCCTAAAATAACTGCCCATGTCATTTTTTCAGATTTTTCAGGAAACACAAAAAACTTACCAGGCCTAAGTCACACTCTTTTCATAGCTATCTCCTATGCCATAGGTAGAATCACATGATCTGTTCAACTGAGAATGTAGGTTTTACCAGAGGTGTCCAAAAAAGTCATTTCTGTCAAAAAATGACTTTTTACTTCAGGTGACATTTATTGTTAGTGACATTAAGCAAAATGACTTTAACTTAGGTTAAAATCTGGTTAAAACTCACAGTAAAGCCTCTAAACATCCTGTCATGAGGAAATCCATGTGATTAACATATTAGCTTTCACCAAAAAGCCAAACACACAGATACTTATCACAAGAAAATGTTGGTAATTATGCACAAAAAAACTCAGTCATTTGTCTCTTGAAATTGTACGAATGCAGAGACGAATTCTAAAATTAGTCTCAAATAAGTTCAACTCTATTTATCTCTGTTGGACTTTTCATAAAAACTGCTCATAAAATGCTTCACAGAGCTGGATTAAAACATCAAAAAGAGGAAAAGTATGCATGTTAAAGTGGTAACAATAAAGAAATGAGTCTGTAAAATACAAAGGGTATCAAAGTTCGCAGACTGAACCTCAAAGTATGAGGCACCATTTAATGAAAAACCATAGTGAACTGAGGTTTCCTTCAGAGGCGGAACACTCACATGTTTTTATTAAAATCCTCGGGACAAATAGAGCAAGTCATATTGGCCAAGTGTGGACGTGTGCACGCGTTAATTTGTTTCCTGGTTTGTTTCAGCTCAAGACGACCAAACGAGTGTATAACTTCTGTGCCCAGGACAGTCTGAACGCACAGCTGTGGATGGACAGTGTTCAGAGCTGCCTGTCAGACGCCTAGAGAGTAGGCGGGACTCTGAGAGGAGCGAAGCCGAGGCACCTGACGGGGCCGACAGCGACAGGAAGGGGCCTTTCACCACTTAAGCTCTGTTCCATACCGTAGTGTTGAACTAATAACCCTGTGTCACAACGTTTCAGTGTTTTTGTAATAAGAAAAAAAGAGAAAAAAAAAGAAAAAAAAAACAAGTCCCTGAAGAACCACTCGCTGTTGTCTGACCACGCCTCCCACCAACCCTGACCACTATGCGTGCTGGATGTCCATGTGCACAAATTAACGCTTAACCGAGCACGTTGAGGCGTCCTGCAGCCTGGACCAGCATGAAGACCTTTCCAGACCCTCCGACTTGGAAAATCCGCCCCGCACTCTGCCCTACTAACCCCCCTCCCCCTCCCCCCGGTGCCGCCGTCGCTGCCCCTTTAAAAAAAAACGCTCGGATGACGGAGGAGCTGCAGGCGCTTACGTTCCCCGGACGACATAAACACTCAACAAGTGTCAGACTGAAGCAGAAAGGATGGGACTGGTGGGTGAGGGACCAAAACCTCCAGTCCTCAGAGCTCTACTTGCCTCTCACTGCCTGATGTAGCCCTTTGCAGTATACTTACTTAACAGAAGTGGGTATTTGGGGTGGGGGTGGGGTGGGGACTTTTCAACATTCATGAAGGATTTACTTTTGTTTTCCAAAAAATTTGTACCAGAAATAGACCGTCTGCTGTCCTCAGTGAGCAACAGCAGATGAGGAGGATGATGATGATGATGGTGATGATGATACTGTGAAAGCCACGAATCAGTCGTCGAGATCAAACCAGGAGAGTCGGTTCGGGTGTGGAGCGTTTGTGTTTACAAAGTGGACAAAGCTGAGCTCTGCACCGGCATTTTATTCCACACAAACCACTATTAACATTCAGATTTTTAAGGGAAAGAACAGGAGGGACTTGTGTACCGTAGCGATGTCTTAAAAAAAAGAAAAAAAAAACTATCCACAGACGGAGACGCGGAAGGGTAGAGAGGAGCTCAGCACAGGGGGATTGTGGGACACTTCGGGGAGATTACAGTGTTTGTTTTTTTTTTTTAAAGAGACGGACGTTTGATGAAAAAACTGGATGTGTGGTGATGCAGGGGCAGACGTTAGCGCCGGTCAGACGTACTCCATCACATGACCTCGTTCTTCTCAGTTGAATGTGATGCCGCAGCCGTCATTCTGTCGTCACCAGTGTTTAACACCTGTACATAAACAAGCCCACACCTGATAGAAGTGTAGAGAATGTTTAGCTGGAAGCTTTCAAACATCATTTTCTGTTTTTTTTTGTTTTTTGTTTTTTTTTTTTTAACTGTTTGTCAGACAGACTGCCACCCACACAAACCACTCTGACCTACACCTGTTAACACAAACCCCTGCGATGTAAAATATGGTTCTACTGCTGTCTGTTGAACATAAAATTGAAATTGTAGATTTTTTTTTTGTGTCTAATAACTCCTTTGTATATACTACTCCAGATTTGTATGTAACGTTTATGGTAGTAATTTATTTAACTGTCTCCTCAGTAAGAAAAGTTCCTTAAGCACCACTTTATTTTGAAATTAGGAATTCAATGTGCCATTTGTTTATTTTCTGTATTAATGTGACTAATGCTTTTTTTAAAACTGTACAAGTAAACCCTCAATGTCCTTTTTTTTTTTTTTTTGTAAAACACGGTTGTCCTTACTCCGTACCAGCCGTAATGGAAGTGTTAGTGGAGGAAGCGTCCTCTGGGCTGCTTTTGACTTTTTACAGGTGGGTTTTACTGCGTTGCTCACCCACAGTGCTGGGATGTTCTGGATGTCGATAACAGTCCGATTAAATTTGGTTGGTGTTGAGTCCTGCACCCAATTTTTTATCTAAATAAGATGAGATGCCTTTGTGGGTAGTAGAAGAATACAGTATTGGCACGTGTTACATGACTTATTCACCAGAAATGTAAGCGCAGAAGAAACCTGGTGTGTTTACTGTGTTGTGTGCAGTGGGGGAGACGGTTACTGTCACTATGGAGGCTGTGGAAATGTCAATAGTAAAATGGAGAATCACAGGTTTACAATAGAAGAGTTCAGAGTTCAACTTCAGCGTCTCAGACTGGTTTAGTCCCAGAATAAGCTGCTGTGTTACTGAAGACCTTAATGTGACCCAGACTCTAAATCTCCCTGTGGATCAGCAGCAGAACCCACTAAAGCCACCAGACCGGATCGTGGTCGACATCCACACACACACCCCCAGCTCTTTTCACTCTAGTTTACTCATCTCTACAACAGACAACAGCTACATTAACCACAACAATATGACATAATCCTTTTATTTATTTGGTTCTTTTTTTTTTTTTTTTTTTTTTTAGAAATGACTTTCTGAGCCGGGTTATGTTGTCAATCATGTCAATATAGTTTTTAGAATCCAAATAAAAACTGTGGGTTTAAATGTTCATCTTTGCTGTTTGAGTTTCTCTGTTTATTTGTGTTTTCAGCACTTTAAACTTACTGTTTTCCCGCAAATATGTATCACAGGGTTCTAGTGGATTCTGAAAAAGTCTTGAATTCACAAATTGGTATTTAATACCCTAAAAAAGTCTTTAAAAGGAGGTAAATTTGTTAGGGTTGGTCTTAAGTTATGTTCCCACTAACTTGTCTGTTGTGTGTTTAAATGTGTCTGGGAAATGTCTAAGCTGCAAAGAAAGTAACAGTCTGCTCAGTTCCACCGTTTCCAACCCGGACAATTTATACTGAAATTAGGAACCAATTATCACCAACTTGCAGAAATGATCACAAAACATTCAGCCTAACACACACACGGCAGAAATTGAATGGGATGGCTTGCAAGTGAAAAGTAAGCATGGGGAAGTGGAAATTTAGTAAGTGGTGCCAGGCACAACAAACCCCGCCCCTCGCATGTATTGTGGCTTATTTTGGCCTTGATCCAGTTCTTGTCATGTGTCTATGCGCGTGCTGCTGTCAGCATATCAACTGCCTGTATATATGTCCCAAGTTTGAACTGAATTGAAACAAAATTGATGTTTTTATAGACATTTGAAATTTTGCCCATTTTAATAAATGGGAGGAAAAATATTTTTAAACCTTTTTTTTTTTTTTTTACTTTGACCTACTGTATCTATTCTGGGTCACTAGCAATCTGTAAATCCAATTCAGTATTAATTCAACCAATTGCTTTGTTGCTAGTGTTAAACAAACCGAACCGAAAAGGTCAGTATATATTTTTGGTAATTGGATTTTCTTTTCAGAAACAAAACAAAAACTAGTGGTTAGTTGATTTTCGCTTTAAAATAGAATTAAAACTGAATATCAAGGTGTTTTTCTTTTTCAGTGTCAAAACAGTTAAACCCCATTTGTCTTTCTAACAATAAAAGAAAGTTGCTCAGTGCCGCCCCTACCTACACGCAGAACATGAGCAGTACGTGGGGCTCCACGAGCCATGGAGGGGACGCATTCTCTGCAAATACATTGCAGAGGATAAACACGCACGCTGCCGTGAGGTTTGGTGCATGCGTATTGTAGAGTATCAAGTCAGCCCGAAGCAGCTGCAGGAGAAAAAAAACCCCCACAACAGACGAATAATCTGACGACCCACGTGTATCCACAATGATTGACAGCAGCATCTGACCAATCAGTGGTCAGATGAGCTGACAGGTTGTTGGATGAGGAGGAGAAATGGATCTAAAAGACAGAATGAATCTGAGCAAGAAAAGAAAAAAATGAAAACAGGAGGAGGCTTAAGCTTCACTTGAAAGTGAGTATGTTGTTGAAGTAAAAAAGAAAAACTGTGTCCCGGTACTGAGTCCGTCTGTACCGGTTCTGTCTCCGTGGGTCAGTTCTTCGCCTCTCTGTTCCCCAATCTCCATCTGTTTCCAGTATCCCATTCCTTTTGGGGACCTAGGCCTTTTGGGGTCCTGGTTCTCTTCCTGTGGGTTGGGTTCAGTTCTGTTTATTCTGCCAGTGTCAGTTTTCTTGTCGGTCTGATAATGTGTTTGTTCATGTCCTCATTTCCATGTCTCTCCCCTGCCTTCCTCTGTTTTGTGCTTTCAGTCCTTAGTTCAGTGGATCCAAATCCGGTCCTGCAGGGCTCCTATCCTGCATGTTTTAGATGGATCCCTTTTCAAACACACCTGATTCTAATGATCAGTCCATCACCAAACTCTGCAGAACCTGATAATGACCTTCAGGTTTTGGAAGAGGGAAACATCTATATCATGCAGGATACTGGCCGTCGAGGACCAGGATTGGACACCCCTGATCTAAAACATGCAGGATAGAGGCCCAGGAGGACCAGACTGGACCCCCTGCCCTAGTTCACCTTTTTCCACTCCTTTCCTCCTCTCATCCTTTTGTCTTTTAACTCTTGTCCTAACCCTATAGTCTTGGTGTTTCATCTCCTTTTTCTGTCTCCGGTCAGTCTATCATTCCTCTTTTGGCTGCTACGAACAAAAAGGAGGAATACCTTGGTCGTAAGTAGTGGTTTAATAATATTGTAGTTTTGACAGTTTTACAGAAACATTTAAATGTGATATGTACCTTTTTTTTTTAATTAACACAACTTTAACATTAATGTGCTGTGAAAGAAATGCAGTGCAGACCTGTTATATTATGGCCACTTGATCCAGGAGAACAAACTTTAGTCCAAACTACCCCCATCTGATATAACTGATACCAAATACTAATTTTTATTCATTATTTTAACCCTTTTACATACCAGCTTTACATGTCTTCTGATGAAAAATAAAAATCATCTAAATTCACTGTATATGAATTATTACAGCCTGATGAATGTTATCAAATATCAAATACTCTCATACTACTAATATGGTAATACACTTCATTTTTATATTTGAATGGGTTTAAATGGCACATGCTTTTTTTCCCCCTTAACAGTACGAGTGTGTCACTTATTTGAACATAATTTAGACTTACTGCAGAGGGTCTGAGCTCTAAACATAGAATAAAAATAGTTATGCCAAACTTCAGCCATATGCACAAAGTCAAAATGACCAAAAATTGTAGAATAGATTAAATGCACGGAACAGTCTAAGGGTTGAATGTACCTCAGATGTATGATTAGATGGTGTTACCTGCCCTCCTGCTGAACGTCTAATGTAGACGATGAAACAACTTCAGAAGTTGAGTTGAATCTGTGAACTCCTGGTTTTCTCACTCAGGTCTTCTACAGGAACAGATTGGATTTATGCACAGGTGCAATGACAACAACCAGACAGGCAAAGCCAAGCGTTTGGTATTAATGTGGTCAACCAGACACTTTTAATTTCAATTTTTTTTTAAACAATGATCGTAGAACCTGATCGCTGTCAAATGATTTAAGTAAGTACACCAGAGGCCTGGAGCTCTGCAGAACCCAAACCTGCCCTCGTTCCAATCCTGCTGCTCAGAGAAATAAAACAAATCTTAAAAAAAGAAAAAAAAAAAAATACAGCGTCACTCTTACCAAATGCCACTCTCGCCCTGTGAGTAAGTGCTTGGTGGAGAGAGAAAAAAAAAAGGAACAGACAATAGTAATCTCAAGATCGGTTGTAAAATTACTTTTAAATGTAGATAATATTTGTATATAGGTAGATAATGTTTGGTTGATTTAAGGGGGATAGCGATAAGAACTTAAAAGGTCAATACAATCAGAAGGTCTTAGCTCACTAGCTAGGTCAACAGAGAACTGGTTATACATGCACTAAAAAAGGGAAAATGAAATTTGAAAATCAGGAACCTCATATCGAGATTGTAACCAAATTAGTTTGTGTGAACCTACACCAAATGTCTCATTCTCCAACAACGCTAGACTGATTCTTTTAAAAAAGAAAACGTGGAATTTCATTTTAAATAAAATGGCTAATTGACATTATTGCACATGAGCAAAAGACAGTAATACTATTAGAGCTCTGTTCGTCGACCCACCCTCCTCCTCCGACCCTCTGAAGCACTTCAAAACATTCAGAAACCTGGTGATGTATGACAGATATTTCATCAACAGCAACCCAAAAAAAGGGGGAAAAAAAAAACAAAAACCTGGGAAAACAGGATAAAATCTTTGCTGTGTGAGGACAGATAAGACAGCCAGCAGAGATGAGGGTACAACACTTACATTGTGCTATAATGTACAGTAAATGGCTGCATAAGTGCTTTCTCTTAAGCTGTAAGAAAAAAAAAAGTTTTCAAAAAAGTATTTATTGTTGAGGCATTGTTTTTGTTAATAGTTAGCCTGTGCTATCCATTCAGGGGTGATGAAATAAAATCCCTAACAAATCGGGCTCCAACAGCTTTGAACAACTAGGAGAGAAATCTTTTAGGACATAAAAAAATAATGACGATGTTACCCCTCGGACTCTGTCATTTCAAAGATCGCTGCTACATTAAAACCGCACGTAATTATGTGCAACATCAGAAAAAAGGCTTTGAAGATGATTCCTCTACACTCCGTTCTGTCTGTTGGTTTGTATTTTCTTTTCCTCATTTTTTTTTTTTGTTTGTTTTTACATGTTCTGCCGCCTCATTATTGGTGTTGATTGGCAGTGTCCAGTCCAATAACATGGCAGAGTGATTCAGTTAAAAAACACCGGAGTTGCAGTGAGGTTATTTAGGAGAGTCACTCTGGAGGAGGTGGACAGATCGCAACGTCCCATTTCACCGTCCACTCGCGCTGCTCAGACTGGCCCGTTGACGGACACTTCCTGTGGCGGTGGCGTTTCCTCTCTGTGAAGATGGAAAATACATGACGGATATGATCATCTTTATATTGTGGAATATGCACAATGTTGGATTAACCCTGGGGAGTTCTCCTGTAGCGATGATTACATTTACTATTATTCCCCAAAACCAAACCAACTTTCTGCGTGATTTAAATGCAATGCAATGTGGTTTACATGTCTGGACTTCGTGGCACGTCAACACTTGAAAATTCATGTAACAGCGTGCCTCTGTTCACTGGACTGTTATTCACATGCAAAACAAAAAAAAAAAAAAAACAGAAAAAAGCTCAGTTGAGGTCTGAACTCCACACGGCAGCGTTAACATGACACACTGTGTGGAATTCAATTCTCAGAACGTGTAATGACTGCTCCAAGTCTGAAAATACATGCTTGGATGTTTTATACGTTTTTTTTAACAATATAAAGCAGTCCAGAACTCTTCTTTTTCAGCTATGCAGTGGAAAACATATCCTGTGTTTTAACATTTTTTTGTTCCAGGGCTGATACTGACTGTTGAATAATCCAAGAGAACTGTAATCTACAGTTTAGAATTAAAATAAAAGCATAACACAAATGCTGAAAAATACATTTAGGCATGTGTTATTTTAAAGACAAATGTTAAGTATTATCGAACATCAGTTGTATTTTAATCGAGTTAAAATTTGTCCCAATTATTTGACTCTGTTTAGCGGCACCAGATTGTAATATAGAAACATGTTTGTCTGTGTCGGTGGTGACAACAGACAGAGGCTGAATCAGAGTCAAATGAGCTCATTTATAGGTAACTTTAATGCTGCTAAAAGGAGTGTCACTCCCACAGGAGGAACACATTAACAGGTAGACTATGACACCATACTGTTGTTGTCATCTGAAAAGTAAAAGTATAACTGGGGTCTTTATTACAAAGTAAGAGTGACAGAACCATCACTTTTTCTCTTGTTTTATTTCTATATCTATGCACCAAAGTCTTGTGGGTGACTTGATTAGTCAGTAGATGGTGTCTTTAAACATTTAGAATCCCTATGTCAAACATGTTTGCAGTATAAAGCTGAAGTTGCGGTCGGGCAGAGCTCTGCATTACGTAGGTACGCTGTATCTGATGACAGCATTATGCGCTCAATTGTACTAAAGCAGCATCATTTTGAGAAAAAGTTGTAGTTTCTCTTCCAACTCAGAAGGTGCCAGTAATGCTGGTATTGGCTGGTTTTAAAGATGAAACTCCACCCTGCATGGTAATTTCCAAAGTTTTGATATCTTCCACATTTGTTGTTGTATAGTCCTGGTGTCACATGATCATAAAGTGGCCAAACAGGAGGCGGTGTCCCTGCCTTGTTGTGCCGCGTTGTTAGAATTTGCAAGAGGAGTGCGTCATGGTTTGCAGGCCAACACGTCGCTGTCCAAAGTGACGGCATAGGTAGTGACACATGACGTCCGCGCAACCATAAATCCAGCTCAAGTTACAATAACAACTAAACCATCGCTGTGATCCTGAAAGCCCAGGGTTGAACCCCTTAAACCTGCCCGTCGACACTTACTTCCTGTCAGTCTGTGTGGTTTCAGGCGAGTCTTCTGCCGGCTGCTGCTCTGACGCTTTTGGATGATCTGACAGAGAGAGTTTCTCCAGAGATACTGGACTCTCCTCACTGCAGCACAGACACACAGACAGACAGACATGAGTCTAAAAAACACAACTCTTATCTGTCTAGACTTGTAAAGCACAAACTTCTGGAACATGCTCAAAGCTGAAGGTTCTGCAGAGAAGCACTCAGGGTAGATTTTTACTTAGAAAGGCAAAACTGAATGAATCCAGTCATTTCAGATGCTGCTCTGGTCTATCATTACCTCAATGTGGTAATTATGTTTCAAATATAGATGTTTATACACACACCAGCTCTCTGTGTGTGACTGAGAGGGCACTGGTCAACGGGACGACTGCTACTCGCCATCACTAAGTGAAATCATTCAGGAACTCTCAAACCTTTTGAGGTCAGCTGTCTTGTTGTGGGGGGCACATGCTGTTTCCGAAGCAACCGCTGCAGTGGGAGGAGCGTTGCCGGATTTGTCATCCTCCTCACTGTCGGATCCCCCTGAAGAGCTGCTGTCTGAAGCCACGAGAGGAGCTTTCCTCCCATCTCCCGTTGGCCAAGCACCAGAGGAGGCACTAGCATCTGCAACACACACAGACCTGTTCTGTATCACCTGCACTGGACCACAGTTAAACCTGGGTTTAGGAAGGGAACCGTTCATTTCCAACAGACAAGAAATGTGTGCTCACCCAGAGAAGTCTACTTGTGGAATTTGGCTTTCCTAATCCTCTGATTATGTCAACTGTTTGTAGTTTACATGACATTTAGGCAATCAGCCGAGTGGAGAAAGCGGGCTATACCCGGTGGTTTAACTCTGAGAACAAAGACAAACACTCACCGCTCTTGTCGTGGTTTTGTTTGGCTTGTTTATCAGCGTTGCTGCTGCCTGTGTCTACAGGAGAACTGCACCTGGGATCAGTCTCTGTACTACAGGAAGGAAACCAGGAACAGAGTTAAAGCCATGTGAGGAACGACTATTGTTCAACACAATCTCCATTTTCGCTTTCAGTTTTCTGACGACTATCCATGGAGACAAAGAAAAGACTTGAAAGGGATTGGTTTCTCACCCGGAGAAAGGCTGGAACTCGGTAAAGTTGGCCCAGCCAGTTTCCTGTCTGTCTGTGGTGTTTCCAGCTGAGGTGTCCCACCCCGCTGGGCTTTGGGATGCTGCATTCCCTCCAGAGTCCCTGAAATTTGCCGTCCATCCTGGACCTGAAGTCAAACCAAGTTAAAGTCAGGAGGATGTGACACTTGTTCCTCAGTAGTCTGAGCTGAGCTGAGCTACTGCCTTCATCTGTACCTGGATCTGATGAGTTGGGCTCAGACTCCTCATCCTCGTCAGATTCAGATCCACGGTCTCGTTCCCGGCCTCCATTCTCCAGGCTGCTCCTGGAGCTTCCCTCTGAGGTCTGGGACACCCCAAACCTGTCAAGGCACAGAAGTGGAGGCATGGCAGAAAACAAACCATAATAAAACAACCAAAAGCAATAAAACCTTTTTATTTACCTCGTTCTGGATTTAGCTTGTGTTGCATAGTTTATCTCCTTCTCCTCCCAAATGTCTTCTTCCTCATCAGCATCATCAAACTGGCGTATCCTCTCCTTACAGCAGGCTTCAAAAGCAGCCGCATTGGCCTGTGTACAAAGACACATGAATGACAACCATGAGAATTTTCAGAACACACTCCTCTGAACTGTTAGACATATGTAGCCATTTTATTCATCCACTAAACGTTGTGACTGGCACACTGTAATATTTCAAACTGTAAAAAAGAGCTGAACAGTAAAATACTTACACTATTATCATCAGCATCTAGATTGAAATTTATTTCTGCAATTCTGTCAAATGTGGCACTGAGGAAAGAAGAAAAAGTCCAACATGAGCAAATATGGTTAAAGTTACAAAATGATTAAGACAAGTGACTGAAAGCAGGAATTTACAATAACACAACATGCATATCTACTAAAGATTGAATTCAGAATGGTTCTGTATTATGATGCTAAGCAGCAGAGGAATGAGATCTGAATAAGCTATTGGTCTTTACTTGATATTCTCGTCATGTTCACTGAACTCCTCATCATTAAACCCAAACTGATCCACAAAGTTGGCGGTCATTTGCTGGATCTGATAGTCAGAAAAGGCCTGGAAAATACAAAAGGTCACTGGTTAAACTGATGTCAACAAGGCCAGTCATTACACAGTTTGATGAAAATAACACTGATCCCACCTGTTGAAGTGACAGGTCGTTGGGGAAGGGGCTCTCCATGTCGTCATCCTCGCTGGATGAGTGCATGTTGTGGGTGCTAACCTGCAGGACACAGTTCACAGGTCTGATTCAGAAACAGACGTACAACACTCCTCTAAACCATTAAACCTGCCTGTCATCAAGGCCACTTCAGCGTCCTCCACCTACAAATACATGACCTGATATGTTCGCTGTCTCACACCTGCATTGAATCTACAAGGTGAATTTCTATGAGGGAGCTGCTGTTATTGATGCTTAGGTACAACACTATGATACTTCCTGCAAAGTAACAATCACATTATCATCATTCCAATAGTCTAGGCTTGGAACTGGATTTTAAAACATTTACTTTCATTCACACTTTTATAACATTTGGAGTAGTTCTATGGAAGATTACAGTTCATTTGGAAAAGAGAGAAAGTGATGTCATAAAAGTTCTGTGACAGACTTCAGTTCTGCTGCTAAATATTAAAACTGGTTCTAAACCAGCGCTGATCAAACGTCATCTGCAGACGGAATCCTCTGCCAACCCTCTATAGGACAGACGTGCCGTGGTGGAATATGATTTTAGAACAGCAGCATGACATGAGCAGAAAAAAAAAGTGCAAATACTGTGAAATGTTACCGCAGTTCTGTGTGAGCCACAGCAGTGCATGTGTCCTGTATGTAGAGTGCACGGTGTATGGTAAAAACAGGAGACTGGATTGTTCTTTGTGTTTCAAGTAAAATACCAAGTTGTAGTGAGGAAAAAATATCCAAAGCAGCAACGTTGAAAAAGAAACACCAACTTTTTATATTGACATTTTCTATTTATATTTATATTTTGTGGCTTAAGAAAATCTTCGGATCCGGAGTGGTCAGATATCTATATACATTGTTTCCATTTAACACTGTCTAAACCTAGAAACCAAAAGCATCAGCTTCACTTTCCTCACCACTGTCTCCCTTTTTCTGCTGACTGATTTCATTTCATTCCAAATTTGTCATGAACTAAATAACTTAATAACTAAGTTAATGGTTATAGTTAACATAAACCATTCAAGGAAAATACTAAATAAAATAAAAAAACTCATGACTAAACCCTACCAGCTCTACTGTGTTTCTCCTGTTGGTTTCCCTCAGGGTCTCGTCCACAAAGCTTTCCCAGCGACCTCTGCAGTCTTCTGGCAGCTCTGCAAAAAAAAAAAAAAAATTATAATAATCATAAAACACTTCATGACGGCTGAGTGGTGACAATAGTTTTTTTCAACTAAGATGTAACATAGAACCAGTGACCAGCAACCGTGGCTTGAAAGAGACGCCAATGCAGAAGTGTCTTCATGTATAAAACCATTAATGGCCATTGGATTGTAGCTCCAATGCCCCTGCGTCCCATCGACTGACACTGAATTTCTCATCAGAAATACTTAGACATTCTGGTTTTTGTTTTATTCGGATCTTCTAAAAAGTATTATGGTCCATCCTTAAATTCATCCTTCATTAGTATATATTTTATGGAGAATATATGGTCTTGATGACTCTCATGTTGGTATTTATTTGATTTCTTCTCTAATTGTTAATAAATCACAATATCAAGGCAGTCAAATAGTTTTCTTGCACAAATGGTGGATAAAGTTTCTCATTTTACTGTGTCAGTAAACATGTTTTTCTGCAGCTCTCCTGCCTCAGCCCCTTCCTTTTGCTGAATCCAGTCACTTCCACCTCCAAAAAGGCAAGCTGGCCAAAGCCAAAAGGGAAAAATGTGGCTTCTTATGTACGATCTACGCTTAGATTATCAGACAAACTACAGGCTTCCAGTACCTTTGATGAGGTCTGTAATCTGGGCCTGTACTGGTCCTTTCTCCAGGTTCTGGACAACCATGTTGGCAATTCTTGTCAAATGACCCATGTTGCCTCTCCTGGTGCCTCCTTCAGCCCTAGGATTCACACACAGCATAATTACATACACAACACAACTGTCACACAACAATATTTACAAAGGGTCCAAAGATAATCAATCAATGTGAAACAAGACACAAAAAGAGGCAAAATCCAGCTGCAGAGGAATAAACGTAGTGCTATGGTTGAAAATCTACTTCACATTTGAGTGCAATTCCAAACCTTTAATCAAGAGACTTACTGTATTTTATCATTCTCTTCCCATGCATCAAGGATCCTCTGCACCAGCCGACACTTCTGGAAGAGCTGCAGGTTCAATAAAAAGCCACAACAAACACACTGTAAGTGCTTACAAAATACCACAAAATGACTGAGTACAGCAATGGAAAAACCATAGAACCAAAGCTGCTTACATGTGCCACGAGGGCATTATGGGTGGAGGTCTGTGGGTCACTGGTCCTGCCTGTCTCCACCGCCTCCACCTGAGCCTCAGTGGTCGTTGCTGCAGGCTTCCCATCGTGGTTCTGGAGGCCTGGGCTGGGTCGCTCCTCTGACGAAGGGTGGTTCAGAATAGCCGCCACACACAGCTCCACTTGGAAGTGCAAAAAGTTATTCCAGGAGTATTTGAAGAACAGATCCTGCACAGAGGAAAACCCAGAGACAAAAGGACTGAAAAGATGCAGAACAAACAGTGATATCACAGAATAGAGTAAATGCCTGCACTTATGCATAAATCACATTTCAACATACGGTATAGAAATAATTTTCGTCTTCACCCACTTGATTTACAACAATATTTAGATACAGAGAGTGCAGAAAGTTTTCAGACCCCCTTAAATTTTTCACACTGTTATATTAAAGCCATTTGCTAAAATCCTTTATTAAGCTCATTTTTTTCCTCAGTAATGTACACACAGCACCCCATTTTGACAGAAAAAAAACAGAATTGACATTTTTGCAGATTTATATTTAAAAAAAAAAAAGAAAAACTGAAATATCACATGGCCATAAGTACTCAGACCCTTTGCTGTGACACTCGTATATTTAACTCAGGCACTGCCTATTTCTTCTGATCATCCATGAGATGGTTCTACGCCTTCATTGGAGTTCAGCTGTGTTTAATTAAACTGATTGGACTTGATTAGGGAAAGGCTCACACCTACCTATATTAGACTTTACAGCTCACAGTGCATGTCAGAGCAAATGAGAATCATGAGGTTGAAGGAACTGCCCCAAGAGCTCAGAGACAGGCACCGATCTGGCTGAGAAAAAGAATTTCTGCTACACTATTGGTTCCTGAGAGCACAGTGGCTTCCATAGTCCTTAAATGGAAGACGTTTGGGACGACCAGAACTTCTCCTAGAGCTGACCGACCAGTCAAACTGAGCAACTGGGGGAGAAAAGCCTTGGTAAAGAAGAACTCAAAGATCACTGTGGCTGAGCTCCAGAGATGCAGTGGGAGGATGGGAGAGTTTTGGAAAGTCAACCATCACTGCAGCCCCCCCCCCCCCCTCCACCAATTGAGGTTTTATGGCTGAATGGTCCAACGGAAGCCCCTCGTCAGTGCAAGACGCATGAAAGCCTGCATAGAGTTGGACAAAAAACCCATGGACAACCCGCCTATGAGAAATAAGATTCTCTGGTCTGACGAGACCAAGATTGAACTTTTTGACCTTAATTCCAAGCAGTATGTGTGAAGAGAACCACACCTTGCTCATCACCTTCCCAATACAATCCCAACAGTGTAGGGGCAGCATTATCCTGTGGGGTGTTTTTCAGCTGCAGAGACAGGATGACTGGTTGCAATTGAAGGAAAGATGAATGTGGCAAAGTACAGAGAAAAAGGCTGTTCACTATCCAACCTGACAGAACTGTAGCGTATCCACAAGGAGGAATGACAGAGGATCCTCAAATCCAGATGTGAAAACTTGTCACATCATTCCCAAGAAGATGTGGGGCTGTAATGGCTCAAAAGGGGGGTTCTACTCAATACTGACCAAAAGGTCTGAAAACTTGTGACCATGTGATATTTCAGTTTTTCTTAATGAATCTGCAAAAATGTTTACAATTGTTTTTTTTCTGTCCAAATGTGGTGCATGTGTACATTGAGGGAAAAAAGTTAACTTAAATGATTTTAATAAATGGCTGCAATAGAACAGTGAAAATTTTAAGGGGGTCTGAATACTTTCTGTACCCACAGAACATTTAAAGACAGACTTAACAGTTATAATCAACAAGTGCATTGAATATGATTCATCTGCAAA
Organism: Ostorhinchus cyanosoma; assembly: GCA_029814465.1. Lineage (NCBI taxonomy): Eukaryota > Metazoa > Chordata > Actinopteri > Kurtiformes > Apogonidae > Ostorhinchus > Ostorhinchus cyanosoma. The sequence continues at coordinate 38,841,296 of JAPTYQ010000005.1, forward strand.
AAGGAAGCATTCTGGTTTACATTTGGGTGTCCCCAAGAAACTGGTTCCTAAAACCAGGACAGATGGGCTAAAAATTCAAATCAGATGTAGACTGTTGTGAAGCAAGTTTGGAAGCACTTTGGTTCTATTTTAAAAAACATTTACTGAGATTAAAAAACATGCTTTTCAGATTAAACAAATTTTTATACAAACATCTGCATCTAACATGGTAAAAAGGACATGAAAATTACATGCTATTTTTCCAAATATCTTATTCTCTCACAGGTACATTTTGGGAATCAAACTAATTATGCAAGGCAGAGTGTTTCATAAATGACCACTGTTGCAAAATCACTCGCAATTTATGCGTTTAAATGGGCAAGTTCTGCATGTAACGCCAGTGGACACGATGGGTTACACAGAATGAGACTGCTGATTCATGAAAAACCTGCATGTCTGGATTAGAAAACACACTAGGATTGACAAATTTAAAACAGTGTCTTTATAGCGGTATATAAGACCATTTACAGCCATGTTTTCCAGATCAAATGCACTGACACCTATAGGTAGCTTTTCCTGTCCCAATTTTGGTCATATTTTTGGTTTCAACATTTTATTAAAAATCCATTAATTGTGAGATGGCTCAAAGTACGAGTATAATGGTTTTTTTGCATTTATCTGAGGCCAGCATTAGGTACATCCTGGGGAGAAATGTCAAAATTTCTCTCTTATTATAGGGTCTAAAAAGCTGGTAAAGTCCCAGGTACCAAAATGAATCCAAAGCTTGATGCTTCCTGTGATAGCGTAAAAGTTGAACCAGCTGCCCAGTGTATGTTGTTGATGTTGAATTTAAGCTGGATGGTATTGCATGAATTTGCTCCAAAGAAGCCCCTCCCACTGCCCTTTGGCCAGGTGGTGCGATTAAAAAAGTCTGTGTCCCTTCCTCCTGACACACTCTGGATTAAATCAATATGTGACACGGGATGCAGGTCCAGTTTTTCAAAACATGCTGAAGTAAAGCTCAAACATCTGAATGACTTCTGTGAACAATGACGAAATGGGAAGCTGCAGAGGTCAAATGAAACCAGAAGATGCCAGGCTCAACATACCAGTAGTAGGTCCATGGTGGCAAGATTACAGAGCTCCTGGCAGATACTGGGGGCACTGGTCTGCAGCAGAGCGGCCACCAGCCGGGCCATGTGAAGGCGGGCGTTCCCCAGTGGCTGCTCTAGAACGCCAACAGTTGTCAATATTGCACTTTTCTGTGGAGGAAACGACCAAAATACAGCAGTTAGTCTCCTACATTTTAATACCAATATTCAATAACAGTTTGTTCTTAAAACTGCAGAAGGACCTCATAACACTGGAAATGTGGAACATCTTTTTACAGAACCAACTTTAATTGCCAACATAATTCATTAAAAGATTAATCATTTCTACTTATGTACTTCAGTTTACTACTTAAACTTCAGCATTTATTTACATTTACTTAGACTTATGTTTAGCATTTATAGTGCTTGATTACTCGGAGATTTTACCTTGGGGGGATCCAGAAGAAGCTGCTGGAAGTCCTTTAAATGGGGCTCAATGGCATTTAAAATACTGCTGTTGACAGTGTAAGACCTTTCATAACCCTGAGAATACAGATCCATCAGCCCTTCCAACCTGAGATGCAAACACACAAAAACATGAGGTTATTAGGCCTGAGGTCATGAATGGGTGACATTGTATCATTTGTCCTGACAGAGTGGCTTCAGTAGTGATTATAAACCTAAATTCATTCACTCACCCAGACCTTCTGGTCTCCAGTAAGGTAAGTAGCACTTGAGTTCCGTTAACAATGGAGGCCTCGCTTCTCTCCCCCTCAAACATGTTCTTGAGGAGCCCTGCTACACTTTCCTGCCTGAAACACACAGATTCATGTTAAAATGTATTGTGTTACGTTGCATATGAAGCAGTTTGCTGGAACCAGTATGTTTTTCTGCTACTGCTGATACTGGATAACATTGAAGTAGAATTTAATATTACTGTAACATTGTCAGCCAAGTACAAGTGTCTGGTTTCTGACAGTAGCATTGCACAAACAAACTCAAACTTGCACAAAGGTTTAATTGCAGTCAAACAGGCTCTGTTAACTAATGTTTAAACAGTCATGACAACCTGGGGATTGTTTACCTTCCAGAAGTCTCTGTGCCAGATTGGAAACTTTCATATCTGGAAATCTGATTTACGGGTCTAATGTGTTTATTATCCCTTTAAAATCTTCATCTCATCATACAGTAACAGGACTTTTAAATCTTGTATTACAAATAACCAACAACAAATGTGCTTAAGGTTTGACTTAGATCGAATACAGAGTCTAATGCTGCTGTACCCAACTCTGAACATGTATTGTCACTTGTTATTATGCCTTCTTTGTTTCTGAAATACACACACCTCCACACTCACACTAAACACTACAAATAATTCTGAGTTGCCAAGAAACCGGACAGAAGTGACCTTTACTTTTCCTCTTTAAATTTCAATTCAAATGACATGTTAACTTACGACTCTAGAACAGCCAATAGTGGGTCCGCCTCCACATTCTCCTGCATCTGATTGGCCTGGTCACGACTAAGGCGGATGATGTCGCAAAGCGTTTGGGACGCATTTGATTGTCTCTGAAAAGTAAATGAGTAAATCATAAAGTTTCTGTGACTGTTTTGAATCCTGTCGATACAGACAGGGTGAGTTTTTCGATGTATCTCAGAGTATTATGATAATTCAACACCCACCTCCTCATCTCTGCCAGTATGGATGAGCTCTGTGAGTCTCTGAACCAACTTCTCCTCATTCAGCCACTTCACAAGAAAAAACATCAGCCATTATACTCTTTTAAGCTCTTTTAAAAAAAAAAAAAAAAAAAAAGGTGATGGATATTAATGCAAGTACATATATCTATATAGCTCACATGGAGGACATCCTGCCTCAAGGGGGCGGGCTCTACACAGCTAATGAGGCGAAGTAGAAGGTCCATCATTGCAGAGGCATCAATATGTTTTAGCACAAGACCAATAAAGCCTTCCTTCTTCTTTAGAAAGGTAATCACCTGGAAGAAAAACAGAGTACTTTGGTTTCCAGGAAACAGGCCATGCTGTATGAATCTGAACATGTAATCATTCATCTAGAGCAGGGGTCACCAACCCTGGTCCTCGAGAGCTACTATCCTGCATATTTTAGATGTTTACCTCTTTCAGCACAGCCGACTGGTCGTTATCAGGCTTCTGTAAAGCTTGACGATAGGCTTATCATTTGAATCAGGTGTGTTGGAAGAGGGATACATCTAAAACATGCAGAATAGTAGCTCTCGAGGACCAGGATTGGACACCCCTGATCTAGAGTGTCTTTTCAGCATACCTGTTCAGTTTTTCTGGCAATGAGATTACCAATGGTTTTGCTGAAGAAGCTGGCCAATAGAGGGTTTAGAGGTGGATCCTGCTCCAGGAAGTGGTACAGCATCTCGAGGAGAGACTCATCCCCACCCAGCTTATCATTTATAAGGGATACATCTGAAGTCAGGAGCTCACATGCAATATTTGGAAACCTTTAAACAAAAACACAAAGTCAGTGAGAATTTTTTTTTAATTATCTGAATGGGTAACGTTAACTGATACTACACTCTAAATTAAACTTAAAGATTTCTGTGTAGAATTTCAGCATCGATAAGTACAGTAAAGGAAAGAACAGAATACAATCATCTTTGATAACAATGAAACCTGATCTAAACTGAAAATATAAACTTACAGCTAACCAAATAGTTATTAAATACAATAGAATAACTGGTGGAAACTAAATTTATAGATTTACCAAGACATGGCTGAAATAACATGTAGGATAAATGACTGCAAGTACAATGTTGACTGTCTTCTTTATCAAAACGCAATCTAGCAAATATTGCCTCGGTGCCAATGACTGAAACCCACTTGTCATATTCAATAACCTGCTGTCTTTGCATTATAAAAGGGTCATTTTGCTAAACCCACTTTCATTAGTCTTTGGTATATTTATTTGTGTATTTGGACCCTTATAGTTCATATAGTTTGAATCTGAACACTCCAGGTGCTACAAAGCTATCTTTATATTCATTCCAGCAAAAACTGAGGAGATTTCTACAACTTGTTTCAATTCCTTCTTAATTTGTTACATTTTATAACTAGTTACATCATGACATTTGTACATACAAGGTCAAGACTTCCAATGAACATTACTCTGAGTATGACACAATTGTTTATCAACAGCAGCAGTTGTAGTCCATACTGAAAATATGTCAAAACTTTGAGCTGATTATCTAAAATGTTCAGTTGTCGGCTGTGTTAACGAACACAAGTGGGTTAATGAGACAGAGCAGCACAGCCAACCTGGAGGGGGTGGGGCATAAGGTGGCTCACTTGCATTTAAAGGGCCAGTGCTCAAAACGACTTTTCTGTGTCATTACTCAGAAATAGGGTTGAAGATGGGCCTGTGCAGTTTAATTAATTAAGAATACAGATCCAAGCATAGCATTTACAGTTTATGTAGATGACAGGGAAATATTTTAAAATACATAATTCCATTTTTTAAAAAAGCTAAATATCACTTGTTTAAATCGCATGGACTCATTACCTACTGGTCTGTTACAATTTCCCTGGTCACATTTTTAAAAAAATTCTCTTATTGATGGTTTTTTGGGGTTTTTTTTAGAAATGTGATCATACACCCATGAGTCACTTCAGACCTTGATGTTTTTCCCGGATTTATCAACTGAAATTTGGAGTTTCAATGACACGACTGACTAGCTTTTCCATTTAACGTCACATAAATGAACTATGAAAACAGAAAAATGAATATAAATTGGGACCAGTTGGCATATTAACTACAGTAAGTAGATAAATAAATTCTCTAAGGACCAGGCACATTACTTGCATGATAGTTTGTCTCTTCCAGGTTTGACTGTCTCAACACCCTGCTCTTTGGGATCTCTGGAAAAACCCTCCAGAAACTACAGTTAATTCAAATCAGAATCTTGATGAGGTTGCATTATTAGGAACATATATCAATTCTCCATAAAGTCCACTAGCTCCCCATCACCTCCAGAATCCACTACAGATTGCTGTGATCACCCACCCGTGCCTTCATGGCAACACCCCCCCAACTACCTGAAGGACGTCCTCATCCCTCACACATCCAATCCAAACCTCCAGCCTCACTGCACCATTTTTGACAAAATATATAGCACGTCATTAACTTTTAACTACTATATTTTTTTCATGATTACATGTGTGATAAGAAAACAACAGCACGTTAGTGGCATGAAGATGTGTCATGAAAGACAGGGTCTTGACTTGAAACCATGGACACATCACAAATTTGGTCTTGGTTACCAGCTGTAAATCTAAATCACTGCTCCCTGTTTTAGGTGAAGAATCAACAGTATGAGGTCCTCACTTAAAGCGGCTCCTCTCCTCCAAGTCAGCAGGCGGCTCTGTGGTGATGAGGCTGACCAGCTCCTGCATGCAATGGTCCTGGGAGAGGAAGAGGAGCAGCCGCCGATTTTGGGCCTTGCACTCCTGCAAGACGTCATCCTCTTCCATCAGCTCCCTCAGCGTCACGTCCTCCCTGTCCAGCAGCTGGTCGATGTGGGAGGTGGTGTGCAGGTCGAACTTCCAAAACATGGTGGCCGCTGGGACAGGGGACAAAGCCCTGGGCAATAGAGCAGCAGAATGAGAAGAGAGCAAAGGTAAAGAAAAAAAACATAGATGGAGGAGGATGGCAGGACAGTCCAATAGGGGCCAGAAACAATGAAAGAAAGGGGTAGGAAAAGGAAGGAAAGAGTTTAGGCGTAGGTGGGAAGGAAGCAGGGGAGAGAAACTGGTGTAAACACACATTGGCGTAACAAATAAGTGCTGAACCAGCACTACCATTTAAAGTATATCTGTTTCTATCACCTGTATGTACAAGAATTTCAACATTCTGTTAGAACTTATGACTTAATGAAAATGAAATTTAAATGAAGTCTAATTAAATATGATCAAAATAAGAATTACAGTTATCAAATTTAATTTGCCTCAAAGTGCATTCCATCCATGCATATACCTACAGCAGAGACTTTTTATGAAACAATAATGTTCATTTGTGGAAAAAAACATATTCAGCTTGTATGGATATTTTTTATCAACAATGTGTTTAGTGTGTACATTGTTGCACACAAGTATATACCAAAAGATCAATGAGGCAAGGAATATAAAGTCAAGTTAAAAATTTGGTAAATATAGATACTCTAAGAAAATAGTTCACATATGAAAATATTTAATTACTTGCACTATGAACTACTTTTGCATACATTTTATTTATTTATTTACACATACAAAGAGAGGAAAATGCTTAAGTGCTCACACATACCAGTGGATGAAATGTGGATATCTTTAATCAGACCTCCCCCACGGGCAGGCAGGCATTTGTGTTTGTGCAGATGACAGAGAGTGTGGCGAGGCCTGGCATTTATCAGCATGGGTCTCCTCTTAAAACACAGGCCTCTTTAGGAGATGAGACACTGGAAGGCTCACCATAACCTGCACAACACCAAAACAGCACAGACTCACATTCAGCTGTGGGACAAATTTGGAGGAAATTACAATTAAATGTATTATATTTGCATTTAACATATGCTCAAATATGGCATGTAATCGTATACATAAAAAATTATAGTATACTATATGTTTTTTACAGTGATGTTTTGGTTCACGTGCTGTCTTATCTTCATGTCAGTTTGAAGCTGAAAGTCTTGGTCTTGTGTAAATTTGGCACAAGAAATATTCTCCATTTTACCTGGAATTGCTAGAATTTCTAAATGTGATCTAATAAAAGCTGAAATATTTCATTGTTTTAATAACCTGAAAAGTTGAAACCAGCAACAGCTATTATGATGAGCATGCCTGCATCAGTACAGACTTAACTCTACACAATGGTTATATTCACCAACGAGTCCAAGTGCCACTACAGTGAAAAATCCATACAAGATAACGGAAGGACATCCCTAAAGTTTGACCAGTCAGGTATTAAAGTGCCCATGTATGCTTTGTGTCAAAACAGCTAAACCAATCCAGTTGACTGAGAAGAATGATAGCCTGGGCAAATGACAAACCACACAGACAACTTTTTGTCAAAGTTTTTTGGTATGAAAATGTATCCCAGGTTAAGAGCTACAATGTGACTAACACGCTCATGAGGTTTTTTACTCATATATTTAGGATGCATATTAGGCTTTGGTATGAAATGTTTACTTCTGTAGAAGATAGATTATTCAGTCCTATGCAGGTTTCTAGACTAAAAGTTGTTTGTTACTTTGAATTAAAATTGCACTAATATATTAAAGCTAATGTGTATTCACTCATCACTTTATGTTTAAGATGAGGACAGGCTGAACAAGATTTAATAAAGTTGTCATCACTATGTCTCTCTCATTAGCAAAGTGTGAGAGGGTTTTAAATAAACACTATGAAATAATGATGCTGAACATAACTGAAGAAGATATTTGTGAATAACCAAGTATGTATGTACCACTTGTTTTTCCTCATCAACTAGCTTTCTCAAAGCTAGCACATCTCTATGCTATCAACTGTTGATCGTGGAAGTAAAACTGAAGGAGGAAATCAAAGTACTTCCTCGTTTTTCTTTTCCTTTTTTCCTGACCAGGACCCCTCCTGCACATGTAACAGCAGCAGCGTCCATCTGGCATACATTTACAGAGTACACAAGTGCAATAATAACCCTCCAAACACTCCCTGTGGACACTGAGCAGGAAAGCGAACGCTTGACTTTACATCCAAAATAGAACCCACCAGAGGCAGCCTCAACAAAAACAGTCTACTGGCATATATAACAGACGATGAAAAGAGGAACAATAGCACACATAAAGGGCATGCATGTGGATGTTGTGAGTCAACAATAGTCTGTAATTAGGCAAGTAAAAAAGTGGTGAAATCAAGAAGCAAGAGCCTGTACATTTACATAAACTCTCATTTAAGCTGAAGGGAAATAAAGACAACTGATTGGAACTGGATGTTTACCATGTGCTCCAGATGACATGCACCACCAAATCCAAACAATGTCTGGTGCACTCCAGTAGACAAACAAAAGCAAATACATTTACTTTTTGTCCGCTGGTGTTGATGTTTTGATATTCAGAAGCAGACCTGATTCATAGTGATGGTCATTCAAAGAGTACTTTGTCGGTACACAAGTAATGGGATCTACCTGTGGTTTTCTGCAAAGCTGCACAAATGTTAACGGTGTCGGTGACATTGCTCTGGTTCATATTAGTATGTGTTGATGATGACGGGTTTGAGGACACTATCGTACTGTAAGGGCTCCCCATTTGCTAAAACTGTCCAACAATGAGGGAGACATCGATGTGTGGCTAAAGAAATGTAAACTGATCTGGCGTAACCTTGGCATGATCAGCACATCAACTGACTGGCGGTGAGAGCTCAGATTTCTGTTTACTTCAACTCCAGTGGAGGTACCAACACCTAGCAGTACAAGATTAAAAACTACGCGGAATACTGTTACACGAGTCCCAATCGTGGCGTTTCCCGTGGCTCCCGTTTAATTATCCTTTTCTTTAAAGGTAACCAACGTAAAAACGAACGCAGACGGAGTGATTTTAATTTTTCAGACGGTGTCACGGTATGCGGGGCTTCGCTGCTGCTGGCCTCTGACCCACAAACTCCAAATCAACAAATTTACTTGTTAATTACGTGTCATCAACGAAAATGTGTCCAAAGTTTGCTAAACCAACCACGGTCGCTATTCACAAATGCAACCAGCTACAACTGTGTCTCCAAACTAGTTGTCGCAACGTTTACTGAGTGTTTAACACTTACACAGATTCCTTCACTAAAGTTAACTCAGTAGCTAGTCTTTTTTACCATCAACTCCCGATTTTTATCAAGCATCAAATCATATATTTTGCAAACACTTAAAGTAACATTAACGTTAGTTCCTCCTTTCCTCTGATTAGCTTGTAAGCTAATTAGCCACTATCAGTTAACGTGTACTGAGCTGAGTTAGCCAACTTAAATAGCTCTCCAAGTTATGTTCAACTTTGTCGATGCAGGATCGGAGTTCACAATAGCTAGTCGTGAGCGTAAACTCATTACGGTGTTTCCATCCAAAACTTACCTTTGATTTACTGTCCGCTGCAAGTCCTTTCGTCTGTACTGGACTGTTGGTAGAGTTTTTCGTTAGGCAGCCAGCTACTAAGTCACTAGCTTTTCAGCTAACTATTAGCTAGCCGTGTTAGCTAGCACACATTAGCCTGTGAGCGAATAGTGATTTGTTTTGAAGAAGGGGTCAGTCTGCGACAGCACAGGCTACTGTTAGCTAGCTCAACTTGGCTAACGCTACTCAAATGTGGCTTTGGAGTCAACCAAATTAACAGTTCCCATACGTTAATAGCTACCTGACATTAACAGCAAGACAAGTTACTTCAGATATATACCGTATGATCCGTACTCACGCACAAAGTAATTCAAACGCAGAGCTTAGTTTAGCATGCAAAGCAGGAAAAACTCAGTCATATTTTTCGAATCAAAATGGCGTCACGGCTACGAGAGCGCGCAGAGCACTACACGGGGAACGTGCATGGACTTCAGGTAGTGTACTGAGCTCAGCACTTCACTCCAAAAACAGAACACAAAGATATGCGGCAGAAAGGCACCCACAGAAACCTGTTTACCTCACAGTCCGTGTTACAAGTAGAACTGTCCCACTCCTTATGGCTGTTTAGAACTTAACCACAAACAACAGATAATGGTTAATAATTCATTATTTTAAAATGTTCAATACTGACCATTTAAAACAGGTAACACAGAGTTGAACTGAAATATTTATAAATTTGTTCAACAAAATAGATCCAAAGAGTGAGTAAATGTTTTAGTTGTACTGCTTATTTGAAAAATATTTATATCAGTCTATTCTGATTAAATACAAATTTGTCCAAGTTTCCGTTTTTCAATGCATTTCACTACTGCCAAAATAATGCGTTTTCTGCGCCTTGTATTTGTTCTCACACAGCGCACTGGAGTTATTTGTTAAACATTAAACTGAATTCTGTGTGAAAAGATTTGAACACTTTGTTGAAATATTAAATATTTTAAATAAGGTGCGTGTAATTTGATAAAAACGGTAAAGCCTGGATTTCAGTGTAAACTTAAAGAGTGTTAGGATGTGTTCATATTGCAAATATTTGTTGCAATCAATCAGTCTTTATTTCGGACTCAGAGGTCCATATAAAAAAAACATGCAGTAAAAATTACAGATGTCATAGATGACTTTTAATAGTGGACAAATAGGCAGGCAGCCTGATCCTAACCTCTGACTTTATGTAGCATATAGCATGCATTTGCCATATTTTTCATATGTGTGTGATCATAATGACATACACAATCTTTGATGCTCAGAGTGAATTACACAGTCATGCATTCATTTGTCATTCATTTAGTGATTAGTTATTGTTAGATATTTCGTTTGGTAGTGGATACTCTAAACTTTTGAGTCTCTACAAGGTGTCGGCTTTTAAAATGATTTCCTTCGTCCCTGTCGGTCATGTTTAATCTTTTCCTCCCACTTTCTTCTCTCCTGTCTTATTTCCTTGCGCGATCGATCCCAGCATGCATTGCGCTCGCTCGGTAGATCGGTTGGATCATGGACCAAAGCGGTAAGCAAATGCTCACAGGGCCGTCCTTACAAAACTTATTATATGATGTACATTTTAACTGCACAGTTAAAGCCCCCGATAAAACTGCTTTACCTCTGGCAATATATTACCGTCGCCGGTGAGGGCTTGACTTAAAGATTCCGTTATTATCTAGAGCAGCTTTAAAGCTAGTTAGCGTGCTCCAGGTTAGCTAATGCTACCTCGTAGTGTTAGCTTAGATTACTTCTGTAAAAGTTGTTAAGAAGCAAAGTAGTAATAAATGCATCTATATGTCTGTATGTAGCTTTGGGGGCTAAATTAACAGAGTTGGGACATTTAATGACCATAAGAACCTTTATAACACTCAAGTAGGGGTGCCCACAAACTGCAGTTGAGTTGGGGCGCCAATGTCAACGTTAGCATAATTGTGACAGAGCTAGCTGGTGTTACAAGATGATAAACATAAATAATGCAATGTAGCAACTATATTTGCCTGTAAGTGGTATTATTTATAACTACTCAGTGTACGGTAGCTTGTTGTAGCCGCGAAAGGCAGTTTGTCTCAGATAGTATTACTTTGGAAGTGTTGAAAGTGTAGTTTTGGCATACTGTAAAGTAGACGTCAGCGACGAAGTTTAAGTAATAGGGATGATCAGATTTGTTGTACTGTCGTCATGGTGTTCGTGACGTTTTTAAACTGTAGTGTTCATCTTTTAGACAGTATGGGCACTGTAACTGTTCCTGTCACACTCTGACAATGGATCAGCCTTGTACGAAACTTCCAAATGGGCTCTATGCGTCTCTGTTGTGCAGCTTCATGGAATCTTAATTGAAAATGATCTAGAATTACTTTATGAATGGAGGCGCCTGTAGACATGGTATTTACTTGTTTGATTTGCTCTTCCCCCAAACAGACAATGATCTTCAAGGAAGTGATGGCTCTGGAAGCTTGGGGGGTCCAGATGTTCGCAGACGGATCCCAATCAAACTCATATCTAAACAGCCTCTAAGGAGTAAACCTCAGCCCCGCATCCAGAGACCCAGTGGGAGGCCATGTAAAACTGAATCTGGAGAGGATGGTATGTTTCATAAAACACAAAGCTGTACTTGTTACCACAGAGATTTGATAATGCACATGTCTCTATCTAGCACTGTGTGCACATTGAAAGCTCCAGATTGTGTTATGAAAAATGCTTTTTTTAAGATAGCTAAAATATTATTTTAAGATATTAATTCCTACTAGAAATTACAGTTTCAAATAAGTCATTTTTAGGAAGTGTATTATTCAGCAGTACAGGATATTTACATAGTCCATCAATGCAAATAAAGTTCAGGGGCACTGTTTGCCTGTTATGTATAACAGGAACAACATTCTGCAGTACTCAGCCTGAGTGGGACTGAAGAAGTATTATATTAACAGCACTCAGCGCTTTAACCCAGCAGGTCATGGAGGGTATATGAGATGTTATCAATGATTTAAAATGATGCAGCATCCTCATGTGTGCAGCTAAATCGAAGGTTCCCAGCTGCAGTGAAGAATATTCTTACGACAACAGTTTTACAAATTTAAGAACATCAGCATCCTAAAAAAGTTATGTTCCTACATATACATCACTTCTGAAAGTGAACTAGAGAGTATAGTTATCCCTCCATTATTTTTTTCTTTATCTCACAGAATGCTTTGTCCAAGTCCATCTAAAATTCACAAGTGTCTCCTTGGTCTTCAGCTTACCAAGAGCATGAGAATATTTCCAAACCATGCTAAAATATGAGCCATTTGATGAGAATCATTTGAAAACCTGAGCAGATGAGGTATCAGACCTATGCTGTTTGTTTGAGATGGACAGGTTGAAGAGAAAAAGTGAAATAAGCATTTTTAGACTTTGCATACAGCAGATTCTAAATGATATTTTCTGGTGGGCAGGCCAGAAATTGGCAGAATTATGCAGAAGTCTCCAGTAATGAGCATAATAAATTTGGATGCTTAGTCTATGATGCAACAAACTGCCTTTCCCAGTATATGGAGGTGTGTAAACGTCAGAAATAACGACACATGTGAACTCCCATGACACATGATATGGACTGAAACTTTGGTATTCCTTGACACCATCAAGTCTAGGATTATACAATTGAGTGTTTACAAGAACAGTGCTCCTCAAACCTCTTTTCGCCCATGTACAGTGTCTTTGACAGTTTAGTAGAATATGTAAGTCCTCACATTTCCCATGACGACAGAGTGGACAAAGGGTTTATACTTCTTTTTCCATACTCTCGATATGGGATGTAGCTGTTCTTCCTCCAATCTGATCCTCAACTCATTGGAAATCTGGAGTTTTGTTCCAGGAAGTTGAGTGGATTTGCTTATTTAGATCCCCATTAGCTCTTGTATAGTAGTGGCTATGACAATACATCAATACATAGTGTACACTCATCACAATACTTTAAAATAAAACACTGTGCACATCAAGGTTATCATTGTTAACAAAAACTAACAAAATTATAAAAACTAGAATTGGGGGGGGGGTGTCCAAAATAAATAAAAACTTTATTAAAAGAAAAATGCTAACTAACTGAAACTATTGTGTGCTTACAAATATAATAAAAATTATGGATAAAATTTCCTTCGTCTTTGTCAGTGTCAGATTGATATGAAATCAATTTATTTCGCTCAAGCAATTTTAGCTGGCGGCACCATACAGCACTTCAACAGTCTGTCACTTGTCGTTTAGTCAGCTTCTCGTTCCCACTCTACCTGGCAACGTGGAGACTAAAGTTGGGAGAAACCAGCAGAGTCCTGTATGGGATTCCTTTGAATACGACGGCAAGGAAGATAAGGCATGAAAAAAAACAAACTAATAAACCAGCACACCTGCTCTAAAAACTAATTAAAACTAACTGAATGAGAGAAGAAAGTCCAAACTAAATAAAACTAAACTATAATGACAAATCAAACACTATTATAACCTTGGTGCACATCTGTACAATTAAATTAGGGTCTGATTGAATTCATCATTGTGAAACAGTTAAATAAAATGTCTAACGAATAGAATCAAGAGTATGTTTAGCTGGTTGTATAAACATCAGTCTCTATTATTGAAATTAATGTTAATAACCTTTCAGTTTTAGTAGTTGTATTTTGTAGTTTACCATTGCACCACCAGAAGGCACTAAAGCATTACCAACTTTGAAACTGCAACACAGCTCCAACCATATACAGTACTCCTTACATTTGTCATAGCAAGTACAGTGAAAACACATTGATACAGGAAACTATGCAGCTAAGGAATACAGAATTAAAAATTTGGCATCTGAAGCCCCAAAATGCTTTGTAAGTAAAGATGAAACTGTTCTATGAAAGTTTAAATGGTAGATTTCATTCATTCATTCATTACCTGAACCCGCTTTATCCTCACTAGGGTCACGGGATGGTAGATTTTTAATACATAATAAATGGATAAATCAGACTAAACCTTGTGAGATGTGCAGTTGTTTCGCAGCATTTCTTTTTGTGTCATTAGTGATCACCTCTTGTTTCTGGCAGATAACTTTGGCTTCAAGCAAGAGGAGAGGTTTGATTGTGGAACTAAAGCTGGTGATGTGTTCGCAAACCAGAGGAGATTTCCCCAGCCGCTGTTTTGGGACTATAAGGTATGTAAGCCAGGAAAAAATAACTAAGTCAACCAGTATTTTGTCATTTTTACACACAAATGATTCTCTGCAGGAAAGCTGAAGTCAAAAAGGTGCTGCTTTCATTTCAAAAATGGATTGTTCGACTAATTCTTAAAGCTTGTCAATGGAAAGTAGAAATTGTGTTGATGTTGAAATGAGTATTCTGATTGTCGGTTTTAATGCCTGCAGTTAAATTTGATTGGAGAAAGGGATGAAGTACCAATTCACTTCTGTGACAAATGTGGTCTTCCTATTCAGCTGTATGGACGGATGGTATGTTCTTAGTTTACTGAAACCATTTTTCCACACAGTTCAAGTGTGAGGCTGATCTCTAACATTTACCCTCTCGTTCCATAGATCCCATGTAAACATGTTTTCTGTTATGACTGTGCTTTGCTTCATGAGAAGAAAGGAGAGAAGATGTGCCCAGGGTAAGGTCATCTACAGACACTTTACCTGTTTCAGTCAGGTTGATTTGGAGAATTGGTATTACTCTAAATCTTGAAATCTTTTCCTCAAGATTATCAGAAGTTTCTTTGTCTAAACATTTGTCATTATGGTTCCAGTCTCACTCTCTACAACTGCACTGACCCAGTGCAGCGCATCGAGCAGTGCCAGCGTGGTTCCCTCTACATGTGCAGTGTTGTGCCAGGATGCAAGCGCACTTACCTGTCCCAACGTGACCTGCAGGCCCATGTCAATCATCGTCACATGAGAGCCGCCAAGTCCTCTGCAGGCCGCCAGGAACCTGTGCACCTGCCCCCAACATCTGATGTTACTGACCGATTCCGTGTGCCTCCGCCTCACTTATCCAAGAACCATGTTCATCTCCCCAACCCTCTTCAACACGGTGGTCACGACCCTTACAGTCAGCCACCACCACCAACCGCTCATGACGGCCCACCCCCACCCTCTGGCCTCGGTCCTGAGACATTCCGTATTGCCACAGTAACTACGCGTAAGCACAGCAATCTCATTACAGTGCCCATCCAAGATGACTCTTCATCCTCTCGAGAGCCCCACTCTGGTGGGCCAGGCCCTTCTCAGCCTCCCCACCACCACCCTGGGGACTATCCAGGGCAGCCACCCGTAGTGTCCCACTCTCACCATATGATGGCCCCACCACAGCAGCACTTTGGCCCTCCGCCTCCTCCACCTCCTCCTATTAGTCACCCCATGCAGCATCCTCCTCAGGCCTCTGGGACACCCCATATGGTGTACAACCAGGCCCCCCCTCCACCCATGTCCGCTGCTCCGCCACCAATAACTCCTCCACCGGGGCACATACTGGGCCAATTGCCCCCTTACATGAACCATCCACCCCCAGGACCTCCACCACAGCACAGTGGCCCGCCTGTTAATGCACCCCCGCCCCATCACTATAACCCAAACTCAATGCAGCAGTTCCCAGAAGACCAGGGCACCCTCAGTCCCCCATTTAACCAGCCAGGAGGCCTCAGTCCTGGAATGTGGCCCGCTCCAAGAGGGCCACCTCCTCCTCGAATGCAGGGTCCTCCTCCCCAAGGCCAGATGCCAGGACCACATCACCCAGATCAGGGCCGTTACCGGCCATATTATCAGTAACCTGCCAACTGATGGGCAACAGTGTGTGTCATTTTGTTTCATACCACTTGTCTGAACAATGTGATAGTAAACCTCAGGGTTACCAGATGTAGGACGTTCATTTTGATAAAACTGCCCCAAAGCAAGTGTGTATGTGGTGCACATTTTAGTTAACTGTACTGAACTTTAAACATATTATAGACTTTCAGAAGAGCAGGAATGTCCCTTTTTTAATAGCGTATGGTTAAATATTTCTGTAAATATGTCAGCTGATTTCACGCACACGTGCTGTACATTGACAATGTTAACTCTGTCTCAATAAATTTTTAACAGCCATCACAGCTTTGTTTTAATTGACAGCTTTTTTTTTTCTTCGACATAACCTGAGACATGTTAGCAACTCCTTCAGAGCTTTGTTTTAAGTATAAATGTGACTAGATTTTCTGTTAAGTATTATGCACTGCAGCACTGTGTTCACCCAGTTTGATCAAATTTATGCTAATTCCGGATAAGTATTAAATAAATCTTGCATAGAAAAGCCTTGTACACAGTATATGCTCTTTGAAGATTAAGTTTAACCATTTCAAAAGACTCAGACAATGTATGTAATGTATTTACACTGTTTATTTTAAGGCAGAAGTGAAATTGCAACAAATTAAAAATGTCAGATTGGAACACTGACCTCAAAACACCATAAATTGGTACATTTTAGTCCACTCCTCCCACAACAGTATTTAAAATAATGCTGGAAACTGTTTAGCAGAAAAAGTAAAATGTGTAATGGTAGCACAGTGAGAGTAGGTTTAATGTTCATGTTATTCAACAGTATTGATCTGAGTTTGTTGTTTGGATGTCTTTGGAGATGGTTGTTCTAGAGCCTTGTGTCTTTGAGCTGAAAAACAAACCCACATTAGATTATTAGGCAAAGTTTCATATTTTATAATTGGCTTGATTCTGATGATCCGTAAACCTGCAGGTAGTTTTCTTACCACAAGTGCATTAACTGTGTCGTCAGTGTTTGACACAAGCGTATGCAACATGGCATCATGAAGGGTTGGGAAGAATATGGATGTCTGTATCTCCTCATCGAAGAACATACATTTATGTAACTTCTCCATGATGTATGCTATGAAGACATGTCAGAATTAACCTCGTGCAGACAGACATACTTTAATTTGATTATTTGTTTACAGAAAGGTTGATGAAACTTACGGTCACAAGAAACAATGTAAACCTGCACATCAATCCGAATGAACTCTTTCAGTGTCTGTAGAGAAGAGTGAAATTATTGTTTAAGTGTACCACTTAAGTGTTTTTTGCCGTATCATTAGAACAACGCTATTTTTCTGGTGGTTTTTCTGCAGTATACTACATTAGACTCTTGTTCAGATATTTGTCTTAATTATGCATTTTACACAGTTATTGACTTTTTCTGCAGTTTTTGTCAGTAACTAGGTTTTAAGGATGATCCATTATCTGTTCATTAGCACTGCAGTTTTATTTCACCTGATGCATGTTGGGTACCTGAATTTGCAGAGGGCTGAGAAACATAAACACCACTGAAGGGTTGAACAAAAGGACAAACTGATTGTACCTGCTTTAACTGTAAGGTAGCATTTCACTCTTGAAAATGTAAAAAAAAAAAAAAACCTGAGAAATCCATGATTCTGCTTTAGTGTTAATGCAGTAAATGTTAATGCAGTATCCACCAAATGCAGAACTTGAAGAGTCACAGTGACTTGATCTTTGTATGTCATAATCATTGTCCTGACTGAACATGATCACAAATAGACTTTACCGTTTTGAGTCCTTTTAGTGCAGAGATATCGAGGAAGGAGACGGCAGAGAAGTCTAAGATCAGGCTGTGAAGGTCGACTCTGGGAACACTGATGTTGGCAGGAAGCTCGGCGTTCCAGTCCATCCTGAAGGGAAGGTCTCTGAGGTCTGTCGGCAGGTCCAACTCCTCCATCTTAAAATCCTCATCTGTTGTTGAACAAATCAAATCCCTCAAGCTTTTCTGTGTGAAAGAAAAGTAGGAAAAATAAGAGTTTTGTGAATAACTGCTTGGGTTCACTGGTGTAGCGCTGGGTAGAGTAATAAGATAAAAGATAAGATGTAGTTTATTGATCCCCCAAGGGGTAAATTCAAATGTACAGCAGCACAAGACAATATGCATAAAATACAATAGAAATATAAAAAGACAAAACATTTAAAAATGTGTTAAAGTGACAAAAAAATAGTAATAATAAAGTAACAAGTGTGCAGTAGATGAGCTCTTACTTGTGTAATATGGTCATCACTGTTCTTTAACATTTTCCTGATTTTCCTGAGAGCCTTGTTCCTCTTCCTTAAAACTCTCAGAGGGTTAAAACCAACCTGGACAGCCAAAGCATATATTAACGTCACACACACTCTTTCACTGAAGTAAATAAGAGAAGAGTCTTCAGTACATACAGCTTGTATAAGTTTGTCCCTAAAGAATTCAATGTTGGCGAAGAAGATTGGTGAAGGTATCCTGAAAATTTTCACTCCTTTTGGTTCATATACCTGAGAGGAGGAGAGTTGTGGACAGGAAATAGTGGAATATCAAGTGAGAAGTTTGTAATGTACACAAATATTGGTGCACTGTATGATTAAATGTACTTACATGTAGGTAATCTTTACTGTCTCTGTACAGCTCAGTCCGTGGGATGTTAGCGAGGACACAACAGCGTGGACTGGAGAAAAAAAATGAACATAAGAATTAAGGCTGGATAAAACAGTCAAAAAAAAGTTTGAAATATTCTCAACTTGAAAAGGCAAGGCAAAATGTATTTGTATAGCACAATTTATACACAGGGCAATTTACAGTGCTTTAGAAAAATGGAAAAGAGAAAGGTTAAAAACATGCAATTACAGTTAAAACATAATAAAATATAAATATCAATGAATTAAAATAAAGTAAAAGAGAAGAGTGCAGTTGGAACCCTTTCAGATTGGTTTTGTGTACATTAAGTCAAGATTAGACATGATTCCGGATAATTTTCTTCACTCTATTTATAGGCTGTATAAAAAGCTTCAGCAAAAATAATAGACTCAATGTATTTCATAGTTATAATGAATGCATTAAAATAAAAGTCTCTAAAGTGTCCAGAGGAGACAATAAGCTCAATTATACATTTTTAGCATTTTTCAAAGTTCTTATTAACGCACAAAAACCCAGTGCTACTTTTGTGGCAGTTCCCAAATGACTTTTTTTTCTGTATAATTAACATTTCTTAAGTGATTCGTCACCATAATCCTCTATATTTTAAATTTTCTAGTGAAAATAAGATAATTTCCAACATTTAATTCACTGATCATATAGATATTCATAAAAGGTCAGATTATACTTGAGGGTTTCTATGCCAAAAACAGAGAAAACTGATGAAAAAGTGACTTTTGCAGTAAAATATATCATTAACTTTAATGTCTCCATCCACTGTCATTGATCCAAATCCATGGGTTTTACTGGTGATTCAATGTTATAGAAGATGACTGTGTTTCCACGTTCACTACGGAGCCTCTGAACGTCCAAATGGGTCATATCTGATGACCAC
>JAPTYQ010000005.1:38930570-38946515 GCA_029814465.1 Ostorhinchus cyanosoma
CACACACACACACACACACACACACACACACACACACACACACACACACACACACACACACACACACACATAGATACAGAATTAGTAAAAGCTATTTAAAACAGTTACGAGTGTTAGCAGTAAATGCCAGTGGGCTATGATAGTTTCTAGTTTCAAACTATAACTCATTCCAGTATTACGAAGCTAAATGCTGTAGAACTGCTCTCCCCGGTTCAGGATATTGTGTTGTATATTGACATTGTGCATCAGTCACTGGCCAATTATATCAATGCATGACAAAATGTTTCAGGAAGAGAGGATGCTGCCGTTTGTGTCCTCTATTTAACACCTGATGCCTGGGTTTTCATGTCGCTGTCTTTCTCTCTCAGACCATCTGGATGACAGCCTTCATAGCGTCTGTGCTCCTGGGGCTGGATTACGGCCTCTTGGTGGCCATCACATTCACCATACTCACTGTCGTCTACAGGACACAGAGGTACTGTTATGTGTTATTATTCCTCTTATAATCTTGGTCCATTGTTTATACTTATCAACTTATTTAAAGCAGCCTATGACTTTCATCTCAATTTTTTTTTCATATTTGTAAAACCCGAGCCTAATTATCACTAATCCATAAGTACTTCTGTGCTTAAACACCTGAATCACTTCCCTCATGGTGAACAACTTCCAAGATGACTCCATCATAAACACAGTCCGCTTGTTTTTGTCCGCTTGGAAATTGTGACAAAGTGCATTGTCGGAATGGGATTTCCACACAGTGACCAGCGAAAGTGGTTTCTCACAGATTCGGCAAGAAAACAAACCAGATTGTTTCATTGTCAAATTCTCCAGTCCACCAGGGTTGTTTTACAGAATGAGCGTAGTCGGTGGATGGAGGTAAAGGCTACATTTGGATTCAGTGCTCGCCAAGAGACAGTGAAATTGCTGCTGCATGGAATTCCCATTCCCACAATGCACTTTGCGACAAAAATTCCAAAAAAGGCCCGAGTGATGTTTTGGTTTGCTATTTAAACAAGTGGACTGTTTATGATGGAGTCATCTTCGAAGTTGTTCATTGTGAGGCAAGTTATTCAGGTGCAGAGACCAGACGGAAAGACTAATGGATTAGTGATAATTAGGCTGTCACTCAGGTTTTACAAATTAGAAAAAAGATGTGTGATGAAAGTCATACACTGCTTTAATGTTGTTGTATTATAGGTTTGTTCTGTATCATTTATCGTTGACTTTTCAAGTTAGTTGAACGTCAAGATTTTATATCGTTTGTCAGTGGATTGTTTTATTTTAGTTGTGATTTTGTGCTTTCATGTTACCTCATGCTTTCTGCAGCCAAACACATTTCCACCTGGATTGACACATGCTATTAAATACATGTTTATTTACTTGTTCATGGTTGATGAAGGCCAGAGAATACTCAGATGATGACAATTCAGCTGCTTGTGCAAACATTAAAACCGGTTTACTGTAGAAAAAACTGACCTGTTTGTGTTCTGATGTGAACTCTGTGCTATGTTTACCCGTCTTTCAGTCCTAAAAGCGCCGTCCTGGGCCATGTTCCCGGTACTGGGCTGTACTATGATGTGGATGAGTATGAAGAGGTGAGTTTGGCAGAAGACAAAACATTTCTGTCCCGCTGTAGATTTTCCCACCAAGTGCTGCTGTAACAACCTGCGTCTTGTGTTGTGTTCCCAGGCCAGTGAATGTGAGGGGATTAAGATTTTCCACTCCAACTCTTCAATCTACTTTGCCAACAGTGACCTTTATGTGAACAGTCTCAAGGAGAAGGTAATCTTAGCTGCTCTGTGAGTGTGTGTGAAGAAGCATGTGACAGAAGAACTGTGGGCGAAGCCATTTTTATGGGGTCAAATGCACTCTCCAAATATGGATGACAGGAAAATAGAATTCTGTGTCCACTTAGATTATGTGAGTGGTGCATCAATGGTTTGAAAGGGGCATGTTATGACTAAATGAACAGTTTATGTTTGTAGTGTTACTGGCTTTATACTGTATCTTCAAGTCTTAGGTTGTATATGTAATACCAAAGATTTTATTGTATGTAGTAATTTGTCCTCTACAAAACATCTATGCTGCAATACAGTAGAGAAAACCCAACACAAAGTCCTGTTTATAGAAAATAGGAAACAGAGGAACATGAAGTTTAGTATGGTTTCCTGGCTTTTCTTCCCCATGTTTTTATTTCTGTGCAAAAGCAGATGTTACTTCTGAATGGGTGTAACTGTTTCATCTTAAAGCTTGTACATAAATGTATGCACAGGTTACATTTACATCAACTTTTCCATGAAGCTGTTTATACCAGTTAAGAATAGACAGTTTACCAATATCATTGTATTGGAAACATAAATGTCCTTCAAAACATAAAAAAAACAATTTCAGCCTTTTAGATAGGGCTTCATTGGACAGTTATTTTCCTGTAAATTAACATATTGAATATTGTTCTACAATTTTGAACATATGAATATCTACAAAATATCTGAAACTGAAAAAAGGTAAAGGTCAGGGCATCTTTTCTCATGGCCCAATGATGCTTTTACTCATTCTGTTGGTGTTTTCTTAACAGACAGGTGTAAACCCTGAACGTATACAAGCTTTCCGGAAAGCTCATAAAAAACACATGGCAAACAGCAACCGGAGTTCACCTCTGAAGAAACGTGTAGAGGTGAGTCCACTACCATCTCACCTCTCAGACCTCCTGTCTCTGCTCCTTCTCTTCTGTTTGCCTTTTATATATTTAGATAGGTCACTGTCCACAAAAAGTAACTATCTTTTAATCAGTAATGTCTCAGAGAACAGTGAGTTTTACTATGGTAATGACTGTCACTGAGACGCTCTTGGTGGAATTTAGTAGATTTAGATCTTTGAGGCCCCCCAGTGGTAGTTTTAAAAATACACTCTTGCCAGAAATGACTAGTGGCCTGTTTAATCCCCTCATCATGACACAGTTTTAATGTTTGGCTGCAGGACAAACAGCACGGTGTGACGCATGAATTGTTGTCCTACAACCACGTGGCGGAGAAGCAGAAGAACGGCCAGCTGGGAGACAGACACAGCGAGTCTGACTCTGAGGAGGCCATCTTCATTGAACCCGTCAGCTCTGTCCACTTCATCATCCTGGACTGGACAGCAGCCAATTTCATTGACTCTGTGGGGGCCAAAGCCATCAAACAGGTGATGTTTTTTTGTTTTTTTTTGGATGCTCTTTCATTTACATTCTATTAAATCTCTGCACCAGAGTCACTGACTGTATCTGTCTCTGCAGGTCGTAAAGGAATATGCAGCTGTGGATGTTCAAGTGGTTATAGCTGGCTGCAACAGTAAGTCCAAGGCTTAAGTTACGGTTTGTTTGATGTGGGAACATTTTCTCTTTAGCTTTTCTGAGTGTAGCTTAGCAAAAATACACATACAGCATTGTGGGGTGTGGAAGAAAGCAGGGTTGGAGACACTGGATGTGGTGTTCGGATTAAAAAAGTCATATGTAGGATTGAGGCCAAAACTGGTACTGAGACCACATTAAAAATACTGTAGAGCGTGGTATCCCCTCCACCTCCTCCCAGACTAGGGGTTACCAGATCCAGCATGAGCATCTACCACAAGGAGCTGCCATGGCAAGCCACGAGTTCTTCACTGGTATTTATACTGGGCCCAGTCCCTTCACCTGGGCCACGGTCTCTTCTCCCATGAGACCATGGGAGAGCCGGTGCAGGTCTTCAAACTCTGCTCCACTTTCAGCCGTCTCCATGTTCCAAAAGCATCTCCTACACATATCCTTGTTTTGTTTCTTACTTTGTCATGACGTATTTGGGGATAATAAGAGGCCTTTTAGGTTTAGTAACGTCAGACATTTGTGATCCAAAATGTTCCAGCTGCAGCTCAGTGGAAACTTGCACTTTTTTCATTTATATATTTGTTGTACTGTGCTGTCCTACTGTACAATATGCTCTATGTCCAACAGCATGTTATTTTTGTTTTTTTGGTATAATAGTGTATTCTGAATTGAGGTGTTAGCAGGCCCGTTTTTGTTATTAAATTCCTTGAGCCAGGTCACAAAGTGATCTTTTTTTAAAATATCTTCTAAACTGATCTTGTCCCTTCTTTAATCCATAAGGAAGTCTTCTGGCTGAGCTGGACACCCTAGAGTTCTTCACTGGGGTCATAACCCCAGAGATGGTGTTCCCAACTGTCCATGATGCCGTGCTGCACTGCCAGCACTCACATCCTTGCCCCCCAGCTGCTCCAGTCACCTGATGTACAACCACTGTTCCCACAGCGATGGCAGCAGTAACATCCTGATGTGCACAAGCAAATCTGAAAGGTGAAGCAATCAGCTGCTGAACGCTGAACTTCTCCCCAAGGACGTTCAGCTAAGATGCTGGAGATGAAGCGAACAGTACTTCATATTGAACATAGGAGTGTCTGTAGTTGCTGAATGTTTTCCTCATTTAACACTCCAGTCGAAGTTCCCATTTTATTATATTTTTACTGTAGCCAATCAGGACTGACTTTCCTGCTGACATTCCTACAGCCTAACCCCTGTGTATCCTGGGGGGGCGGATTGTTTCAAGTGGCACTTTAACTGTTTTTAGTGTGTGTCTGTGAAATTGTGTTCAGCCTGTCTGAATGATGAAGCTCAAATGACTTTTATGAATCTGGTTCGTGTTGGAAACTGTAGAGAGATTTTGCCTCTCTGTGCCACGCTGGTATCAAATGCTCTTAGTTACTGAGATGTTAAACCTGTGGAGTATTTGTGTGTTCCATTTTTAGCTGTATTTCAGTGTAATTGTGTATTCAAACCACCAGTCAGTTTGCAGTGTCACATCATTGTTATAATTGTGGCTACATTTGCACTGCTGTTTGAGGTGTTTTCTGTAGGTGGAGATGTTTTAATATAGTGTTTCCCTTTATTAAAGAGCTTTATTAATGTATAAACACAGGATGCCTTTCACAGTCACCATATGGACATTTGAAAATATTCAATGCAGAGAATCATATGTGGAATAAACTTTATTTTTAAGTAATGACAATGACAAGAATATTTTTGACTCGGGTTTTCTGATACTTGTGACAGTAAAAAGTCAAAGTGGACACTCTCACACACTCAGTTGTAAGTCATGTATCTTGGGGTGGCGCTGAACTTGGCGTAGGACTTGATGACCTTATTAACGGCCTCCAAGAAGTCTTTCTCTGTGGCGATCTTTCTGCGAGCTCGGATGGCAAACATGCCTGCCTCCGTGCACACACTGCGGATCTCAGCACCTGGCAGGAAACACAGATTGTGGTTACAGAACATCTTGGAAATTCATGACTAAAACTGCAGCACTGAGACCTTAAGGAGTCTTCAAGTGTTATGGAAATGTGAAGCAAACTATTTCAGTCAGTGTTGCAAAGTAGTTTTCAGGATGTGAAAGAATGATATGAAATTTGCTTTTGTAGGATATAAACCTAACAACATGCTGCAAACTTTTAATACCCCTCTGCCAAATATAGCAACTACGTCATTGAAAAGACATGTCGCCATTTGACCTTGAAAAACTAGGTCAAGGTTACCCATTTTCAATAGGCTTCTGCTCCATGCCAAAATGAATCCACAGTATAAATTTGGTGCAGATATCTCAATGCATTCTTCAGGTATTGTGACTACATTGTTGAATGGACAGATGACAAAACAATTATAATACCCTCTGACCAAGGGGCAAAAACACTTAAAAATGTTGTTTTACTTACCTGCAGATTAATTCTACCACGTGAATGAGATTTCAAAGGATTCTATAAATGCCAAATAAATTCTAGTAGATAAATTAGCTAAATTTATGTCTTACCGGTGCTGTTGGGACAGAGACGAGCCAGAAGCTCAAAGCGAATGTCTCTCTCCACACTCATAGAGCGGGCGTGGATCTTGAAGATGTGCGTGCGACCCTGAAATAGGCAAAACAAAACCATATATAAATCCAAACAAATATGCTTTTGTGACTTGTGTCCAATAATTGTGTTTTGGTGTAGTCATAAAAACAATGGGTCCAGTCCACCTCCAAGTCGGGCAGGCTGAACTCGATCTTCCTGTCCAGACGTCCTGGTCTCATCAGGGCCGGGTCCAGTGTGTCGGGCCTGTTGGTGGCCATCAGTACTTTGATGTTTCCACGAGGGTCGAAGCCGTCCAGCTGGTTGATGAGCTCCAGCATCGTCCTCTGGACTTCATTGTCTCCTCCCGCTCCGTCGTCAAAACGAGCACCTGACACGTTCAGAAAACAAAAAGCATGTTTTATACTCTCCATCTAGCACTGCATGTGTTACCAGGGGATTATAATCATTCAACATCTCAGTTTCCTTACAAAACATTTTTAAAAAATAAAATTCTGTTTGATCAATCAGGAATCAGGCTTCAAGTGTTCATGTTACCTTCAATAACATTGTTTTTGCAGGTGTTAAAATTAGGATTCTTATTATGAAATTTATTTATATTTCAATACACAACAAAGTTTGAATAAAAATGTTTTCTGTGAAGCTATTTATTTTTAAATATGCTTTATAAATAAATTAGACTGAATAGCATATAAAGCAAAATCTAGTCACATATTCAATTTATTGACATTCAACTGAAAGACTGTATGAAACTGTGAATGTGAGAAGTTTATGTGCGTCATAAAAATAACAGGCAATGCCTCATAAGCCCACACAATATGTCTCAATACACTATCTGGAACTGTCTAAATAGTTTCTGACAGTGCTGAACACAGTCTGGCTTGAGGTTAATGATACCGTGTTGGTTTAATTGTGTTACAGCATGGTCAGATTTGTTAAAGTGCGACTAACTGGTTAATGCCACTTAAGGTAACATTAACTTCATAATTCAATTAGTTTTTACAAAGTGTGATGTGTTTAGACTTTTCAAGGAACTCCTGTATATGTTTATAGTATTCACTGATGATTGTTATTTAGAGGACAACAGACAAATGATAAAATGTGATGGAAATAAATTGTAGAACCAGTGGTTGCCTGGTTTGACTCTTACCTCCAATCGCATCAATTTCATCAAAGAAGATGAGACAGGCCTTCTTTGTTCTGGCCATTTCAAACAGCTCTCGCACCATCCTGGCTCCCTATGAACAATGGACATAATAATAATGAGGACAACAGTTTAGTGTTTAACATTCATAGCTACTCTGTGCACTCACCTCTCCCACATACTTCTGCACCAGCTCAGAGCCGATGACTCTGATGAAGCAGGCATCAGTCCTGTTGGCCACGGCTCGAGCACACAGGGTTTTTCCTGTGCCAGGAGGCCCAAAAAGCAGCACACCTTTAGGAGGCTCAATACCGAGATTAACAAACCTCTCAGGCTGAAAGGCAACAAAGACAGAGAAGATATGTCAAAGGCAAAGAAGAGACAGGTAGGAGCTCAGTCTCTAAAACTGGATAATGTATGATTAAATTAGATAGAAATTTACAGATTCCTTTGGTAGAGCCCTCAGGAAATTAAGGATGTTTGTGTATGTCTGTGTAATCAATGTGAATAATGAGCACTTACATGCAGCAGTGGGGTCTCGACCACTTCTCTCAGCTTTTCAATCTGCTCCTTACATCCACCAACATCACTGTATGTCACATCAGGCTTCTCCTCCACCTGAGGGCACAGAGATGATAACACAAGTTTTTAAAAAAAAATTCAGTCTTGATGTTGACGTTTTTCCTACAGGCTTGAGTGAGTTCATTCTTGTACACGTACCTGCATCATGGTGACAGTTGGGTCAATTTTAGGAGGCAGAGGAATGTGGATCTGATACTTGTTTCTGTCAACACTGGAAGAACAAAAGTGACAGAAACAGAGCTTTGAAATCAGTAAATATAGAGATTTCACATAGCCACAGCAGCTTTAATAAAATTAGCTAATCTGCGGCTAACACAGTTCAATCTTGTAACAGCATTACCCGACTCTCATGCCCTCCTCGATGTCAGTTGGGGCCACCTGGTCGCTCAAGTCCACCACAAACTTAGCAAACTGTTTGACATTGATGATGTATTTGGGATCCTCCGAATCTGCATTTATGATCTTCGTGCACCTAGTGGATAGAAACAAAAGAATTATCAACTACAATGACACAGTCACTACCACAAGATTAAAAAACATGAATCTTATAACAATGTTGCAAAAGTTGAATGTCATTTTATTAAAAATGCTATTCATGTACCAAATTTGCATCTTTTTAAATGCATTCGCTATTTTTATAAACCCATAAATTGTCATGAACTTCTTAACAATATTGTTTACGCTTTTAAATTTTAGATTTGTTATGTTTGTTCTTGATCTGACAATATAAATGATTTCGTGTTTCTTGATGTATTGACATTTTTTTTTTTATGAATGAAAGTTTGTGTCTGTAACTATTTAAAGTAATGTATTTCTCCCCATCACCTAAATTGCATGGGTTCCATAAAACTTAGGCAGGAAATAGAACAACTCTGCTGAGATTTTGTTACCATCTTTGATACAAATTCATCATATTGCTACCAAACTGCACACTGCAGAAAGGAGGTTGTCTACTATTTGCAAAACTGTAATTCCATATAAACGTCAACACTGAAATAGTCCAAAATTGGGAAAAATACATATTTCGTCTAATAATGTCATAGCACCTAAGCCCTCCACAGTCCTAAAACAAAAACAAAAACTTGCATTACCTGGCTACCTGCAGTGGCTGTTCACTCTGCAGAGTCTGTTTGTCAGCAGCCAAATCCCAGAGTGCTGGTGGGGCCAGGCCTGTGTCTGACTCCTTGATGCCTATAAGACGACACAACAGAAACTTAAACACCACACAGTGTGAAGTCCACAGTTTACAGAGAAAATGAGATATTCGTTGCTTCTAGCTTCATCGCCCACCTGTGAGCTCATTGATCTTTTTGAGCAGCTGCTGGATGTCATCTTCTACTTGTTTGATCTGTCTGGAGTAAGTGCTCTGACCCTGAACAAACAGAAAACACCGAATAAAAAGTGCTGACCGTGACTACAAAAACTTAAAAATCAATAAAAGACGAATCTGCAACATATTTGATTGTCAGCACAGGTACTTACATATGTTTTCAGCAGGGCTATGTCCCCTTCATCCAACGCTGACGAAGATAAAAACACACATCATGAGTTTGCACTTCAACAGTGGGCCGCTAGCATCCGAAGCCCCTTCAACAATGTTCATTTTAATACTTCAGGTCTTCAGTTTCTCTTTGACTTTCACCGGTAACAATGTGAATAATAATCATACTCAACAACGGGCCTTTTATCAGTCAACTAAAAAGGTAGTTTGTTTTACCGACCTGAGCTAACGTTAGCTCAACGGCTAATACCGATGTTCCCATTTAGCTACCGATACAATATCTTACACTGGTTTAAAACAGTTGTGACATTTTAAGTATACCTCTGATAGGTGAGTCATCTTTTTCATCTTCCTTAAGCTTCCTCTGGTCATCACCTAAATAATCCGGCATGGTTAAACTCAGTACAAATACTTTAGACAAAAAAGATCTGCTTCGGCAATTCAACAGTACAATTACACAGCAGCTTTGCGCTTCCGCTACTGTAAGCAAGACACCGGAAACAGGAGTCGGACTGTTATTGAGAACGTACAATTATTATAATATTTTTGAAACTTATGATTGGGTTGCTGTAAATCGTATTTGTTAATATCAGATTGAATCTATACAGTTTTAAAGACTGTGACAGGGTTTAGCAAAGAACCTCTGCTAAACACACCTTAAATGTGGCAGAACCACAGTCCTGACTCGGAACGCTCGTGTGTGTCCGTGGGGGCAGGGGGGCTGTTAACGGTGTGACACCTCAGCTCCTTCTCGTATTGGCACCACTTGTAAAGGGAGGCCCATGTGGTGTGGAAAGAAGCGGGCCACACACTTTAGCACTTTAGAAAGTCTTCACTTGATCATCTCTGCGCTTGAATGTTTGCGTAGTAAACGTCTTTAAGATGTTGTTAGAAGCGCTGGATGTTGACCAGACGGAGGTGTTTAAACCCGCTGCCGGTAAGTGCTGAAGGAGGCCAGAGGAGGGCAGCTAGCTAAGCTACAAATGTTTTAGATTAAGACTGCTACCAGACATTTGCGCTAGACTCTTTAGCATGGCGCTTAGAAGCACATAGTCAGCAGTGAGCTAATACCAGAGGGTGATTTTTATGGTGGACATGCGACATTTTAGTTCCAGTTGGCTCTTATTGTCGTTGTTTCTGTTGTATAATGTTACCGAGCTGCTGCCCACTCGTGGTTGCCGTGATTTATTGGTTCCGCCGACATTAGCTGAACACCGGCAGGTTGACAGCTCTGCATATTTTACACACATTGACCTCCTTTACATTTTGCACCATTTCGTTAATGCTCATGTTTCGCATTTATTACCATGCTGTGAACTAATGTGTGAACACCTGCTGTACCTTCCTTAAGTCAGATTATTTCCACTGAGTCTGAGAAAACTGGCTTGTACTCCAAAGGGAGACTCATCTCTAACTATATTAGAACTTGTACGTGATTTAAACAGAGTGACTTCCTTTGGTGCAATTACAACTGCCTGCATAAAGATACCTGTTCCAGCATTTTAGTACATAATCTATTATTATGCCAATATAGCATCTTACAAAAGCAGATGTCATTGTATCACAAATAAATAACATAACAGGTCCAAAGTACAGTATGTATGACATACAACACTCCATAGGCCTCCATAACAGTGTGCCTTTCTCAGCAGAATAGATATGTTTATACAATGATAAATATGGTGTGTTGAAGGTGCCATTTGTAGCCTCAAAGACAAGTAATTAATCAACATCGGCATAAAACAGGAGTGTTTTTTCTCACCTTGAATTTTGCTCAGGCATATACACATCTGAAAGTGAGGTTATGAAATAACATCCAACTTGCTTGGATGATAAAAAGGACCGCACTGATAGGTTATGATTTTCAAGATAAAATGTTTGACTCAGTTCTGAACAGGTCATTATCTTTTTATTTAGACTGAAGCTGAAAGAACTCAGTGTTTATGATTGGTTTTTATATTTCTGTCAGGATATTTTGATCACTCCATGGCATTTTGTCTTTTTTTTTGTCTCAGCCTCTGTGCAGGTTCAAGTGGAGCCGGTGGGTCGATGGTTCGAGGCCTATGTGAAGAGAAGGAACAGAAATGTGTCGGCCTCCTTCCAAGAGCTGGAGGAAGAGGAGGAGTCTGAAGAAGAGTCAGAGGATGAGGAGTTTCAGCTGGAGGAGTACCCCATGCTCAGAACACTTGATCCTAAAGACTGGAAGGTAATGGTCGACATTACTGTAATAACATTTGAATTTAGGTACCAGCTGGTCAGTATTGACTTGTCCTTGTTGGAAAGTGAAGTGTCTGATGGTAACACATTCTGACACAGTAAGACAGGACTAGTAGTGCTAGTAAAGTATTCTTTAGTTTCATGAGAGGTTAATGTGTTCACAGTGTACTCATGAAATCTAAGAAAGTACAAATGTTCTATCACAAGTCTGTAAAGTCTTTAAATTAACATTTTGATCCAACAAGCTGTCTATAACCCACACATTTTCTATTTCTGCATTTATAAACTAATCATTAATGGAGAATTCTTTCATTACTTTTGTGTCAGAATCAAGATCACTATTCTGTCCTCGGACTCCCTCACTTGAGGTACAAAGCAACACAGAAGCAGATCAAAGCTGCCCGTGAGTTTCCTGCTCAGTGCTTACACATGTATTCCTCTGGTCAGGTGCACTATTTGTTTTGGTCACATGCTCTGCTGTTTCTGAACAGACAAGGCCATCGTGCTGAAGCATCATCCTGACAAAAGAAAAGCTGCAGGAGAGCAGATTGTAGAAGGAGACAATGACTACTTTACCTGTATAACTAAAGGTAAGACTTGTTACAGAGTTAAATACTTTCTTAAAGGTACTGAATTTATATCCTGATCTTCTTCTCTTGTCATTGGTTGAACCACAGCTATAGAAATCCTGTCGGACCCTGTGAAGAGGAGAGCGTTTGACAGTGTAGATCCCACTTTTGACAATGCAGCGCCTTCCAAGAGCGAAGGCAAAGAAAACTTTTTTGAGGTGTTTTTTCCTGTCTTTGAGAGAAATGCCAGATGGTCTTCCAAGAAGCATGTCCCAAAACTTGGAACATTGGAATCCTCTTTTGAAGAAGTGGATAATTTTTACTCCTTTTGGTAAGGAAAAACTTTAAGGAAATCTAATAATTCTGACTTAAGAACATGTTGAATGATACATTTAAACTTCTAACTTCAATTCCATCTTTTTAAGGTACAACTTTGATTCATGGAGGGAATTCTCATATTTGGATGAAGAAGAAAAGGAAAAAGCTGAATGGTAAGCTACAGAGAATCCCAGACAAATGTTAGTGAAGCTCATTCAGGGGTTTTGCTTTGATTTATTGTCAGCCTCATGTATCATCTCTTTGTTCCTGCAGTCGAGATGAAAGGAGATGGATTGAAAAGCAAAACCGCGCTTCTAGAGCTCAGAGAAAGAAGGAGGAGATGAACAGAATACGAACACTAGTTGGTACAGTCCCTCAGAACCACCACACACTCCAAAACTCCAAACTTTAAGTAGAAAGTCTCACAAACTTCAACAGGCCATTAAGTGTTAAGTATTTAGTAAAGGTTGAAAAATTAATGCAAATCCATAGTGAAAGCCTCATCACATATGTTCTGGACTCATAGCATGTAACTGGTCACATTAATCACTAACGTGGCTCTGTTTCAGATACCGCCTACAGCTGCGACCCTAGAATAAAGAAATTCAAAGATGACGAAAAGGCCAGAAAAGAGTCGGAGAAGAAAGCCAAAGCTGAAGCCAAGAAGAGGGAACAGGAGGAGAAGGAGCGTGTACGTACCTCTAACTGTACCAATGTCCGTTTTTCCATTAAATCACAATGATGATTTGTTTATTATCGTGAGATGACACGAGAAGTCATTCCATTAACATGGCGACAAACATAAATATCATGTTGTTTTACAGATATATTCATTATTTTTATATATTACTACTCTATCCCG
This sequence comes from Ostorhinchus cyanosoma, assembly GCA_029814465.1. Taxonomy (NCBI): domain Eukaryota; kingdom Metazoa; phylum Chordata; class Actinopteri; order Kurtiformes; family Apogonidae; genus Ostorhinchus; species Ostorhinchus cyanosoma. Next base: position 38,943,635 of record JAPTYQ010000005.1, read on the forward strand.
TGCTAAATTAAAACATGATGTGGTTTCCTGGTGTGTCCACACATACTGCGCCATGTTTCTTTTAAATCTCTTCTTCTTTGCTTGTTGTAACGTCCGTCAACATCTGTTTTTTTTAGTTCACGTGACTGTTGTTGCAAAAAAAAGTTTTTCCATTGCAGTTTTGCACAATATACCAATTTCACAATGCCCGAAATACCACCTCTTGCCAGTGCAAAAACTTTTTATGGAAGAACGAGTTTTGTCGAAATTGTTGTGTTCCATTAGGTAAATTTTTTTGCGCAAGTTGTATTTGCGATATTTGGGGGTCAATGGAAAAGCCAAGACAAGTCATACATCATACAAAGCTGTAAATCATCATTTTTCTTTGTGTTTGTCCATGTCAGGCTCGACAGGCGGAGCTCGAAGCTGCTCGTTTGGTGAAGGAGAAGGAGGAAGAGGAGGCCAAGCAGGCAGCTCAACTGGCCAAGAAGGAGAAGGAGATCCAGAAGAAGGCCATCAAGAAGGAGAGGCAGAAACTCAGGACCACCTGCAAGGTTTGACATTCTGACTTTTTTTTGTGAGTGTATGTGAAATATTTGCATGACACAGTGGTGCAGTGGATACCAAGAAGGTCCTCGGTTTGATTCCAACACCAGTTGATGGGGGTGGGACCTTTCTGTGTAGAGTTTCCATATTCTCCTCGTGTCTGTGGGTTCTCTCCGGGTGCGCCAGCTTCCTCCCACCATCCAAAGATGTGCACTGATAGGTTAGGTTGGTTAATCCAAATTGCCCATAGGTGGGAATGTAAGAGTGATTGTCTATATGTCAGCCCTGTGATGAACTGGTGTCATGTCCAGGGTGTACACCACCTTCACCTATAAGGATAGGCCCCAGCGACCCCCGTGACCCTAGTGAGGATAATGCGGGTTCAGAAAATGAATGAATGAATATGTGGAAATCAGACATGTGGACAATCTGCTCATGTCTAAGAGCTACACATTTTCTTCTCACTTGACAGAACTGGAATTATTTTGCTGACAATGAAGCAGACAGTGTGAAAATGATGGAGGAGGTGGAGAAGCTTTGCGATCGTCTGGAGCTGACAAGGTACGGTGAAGCAGATGGTCAGAGCAAATAAATACACGTTTGTCAATGACAGTCCTGTTGTAAAATATATGGGCTTCATGTTAATACCCAACTCACCCCAAAACATGAAAAGAAAAAAAAAACATCTCTGAATAATATCGTACCTGACAAGTAATAAATGATGAAAACAAAGACGATGTTTTTACAAGCAACAATATTTATTTTAGGTACCTACTCTAAAAGTTTTATTTATTTGTATAAAATAAAGGGGAACAATCATAAGTATATATTTAATTTCTAGCTTCTTTAGGGGAAGGAACTTAAATATTTGATCCAGGAATAAATATAAATATTCAAGTTGGTATAGTCTTTTCTTTCAATACATTTGTTTCAATTATGTTTCAACGTACTTCTTCATTCTCATTTATATTGATTTCTTTCCGTCCTAGATTGGATGAAACAACATACAAATCTCATAATTATAAATGAATGTGAAGCTCCGGCTACTTGTGGCAGGTTTTTCTGAAGGATGTTAGTACAGCTACAGTTTAACATTTTGTTGCTTGTCTGTCAGTCTGCAGTCCTTGAATGAAGTCCTGGCCTCAGGCTCCAAAGAGGAGAGTAAGGCAGCTGTGGAGAGGCAGGTAAATATGTCTTAACTCCCTCCAGGAGTTCACACACCTACCAGTATCTCAGGGAACGAGTGTAACATGTTGAGTGTGTAAATGTGCATGTCTGTCTGTTTAGGTGCAGGAGGTGAACGATCAGCTGCAGAAGGAGAAGGAGGCTGAGGTCCAGGCCAGACAGGCGGCCCGCAGCGCCGAGCAGGCCAGCGGAGGCAGAGGAGGAGGAGGGAAGGGCTGGAACGAGGAAGACCTCCAGCTGCTCATCAAGGCCGTCAACCTGTTCCCTGCTGGGACCAACGCCAGGTAAACGGGTAGCAACAGAAGCTTCTCTGCTCCAGTTAACAGTTCCTCAGGGTGAGGACACAACAGGGCTAGCACAACAAGTATTTCCTTCTCTTACCATCTGTTGGTGAATCCTTAGAAACAATAGGAAACTTGGTCAAATGCTGTGACCCTCCTTATTAAGTTAAATATAAAAAGAATCCTCAAACACCATCAGTGTGCAGAGATCATGCCCTCTGCATGCATTTTCCTCTTGTTTTTCTGTGTTTGGGACATTTCTTGGCACAACAACATGAAAACTAACAGGTTTCTCTGCTTTCTATGCTCCTCACTTAGAGCATAGTTCTGTCTGAGACTAAACTCTGTGCAAAACACACACACTTAGATCTGGCAACAAAACACACAATAGAAATGAGGAGGCTTTACTTCTGCTGGTCATTAAAAGTCAAAATAGATTTTGGGAAAATGCCTTAAATGGCATTAAAAAGAGTTAAAATCAATATCCAGAGGTATTTAAAAAATTAAATACACTTGATGGAGAAAAAAAAAGCATTGTTCATGATTTATTTTGATTATATAAACATTTAATAATTTTGACAGGATGTATAGTGGGATTGACAGGCAGAATCCTTTAATTGGCTATTGTTTATGACCGATACACAAAGTCACAACACCAGATGCTTGGAATGCAATGTGCTGTGATTGTGCTTATGCTGTGGCGAAAAAGCAGAGGGAATATTAGCAAATGTCAGAAAAATGCAAGTTTCAGCTGCAGTGATTGGAGGAGGAACTATTCACAACCTGGTTAAAGCCTGTCGATGGTAAACTGTCATAAAACTGTATCTGCAGTTGGACGTGGGCATTAAATTAATTTAAAGTGGCATTAAAAAGGGTTTTAAAAAGCATTA
>JAPTYQ010000005.1:39042014-39053674 GCA_029814465.1 Ostorhinchus cyanosoma
GGGTGGTGGTGGGGGTTGAGGAGGCAGGGAAGGAGGGCGAGAGGCAGTGGTGGTTGAGGTTGAGGTGGTGGTGGTGGGGGGTACTCTCCTGAAAAACACACACCCAGTTCTGGCTGTTTACATCTTTTTGGCACGTCTGTGGCTGTTTCCATGGTGACGGGAGTAAAGATAGTTGGAATGTCTCAGAGATACAGTGCGCCGAGTGGTGCTGATTGCCGGACGTGAGTTGAAGAATGAACAGGGAACACAGGAAACAGGAGAGGAGGGCGCCGGCTCACCATTATCTCAGCCTGAACCTGTGGGAGAAATCCTGGGCAGCCGGCAGATGAATGCAGCCACGCTTTTAAGGCACCGGCTGCTTTGTTTGCCTTTTACTCTCACTGAGCAATAACATTCACAGCTGCTCTACTCATGATGTTTGGGTTGAAACACACCTGTATCATTAAAACAAATGACAGAGTGCAGCTAAACCAATCTCCTGATGCTGTCAATCTGCACATTTTATTTAATTTCATTCTGCTGTCAGGTCATGCAAATACACCACACTCCCTCCGACTCATTTCATTTGCACATCATTAATTTTTAAATTTGTCGACCCAAATCTTTTTGTCTGGTCCAATTTGTCGGCATAAATACTATCGTTGCTGCTCTGAAGCCTGATGTTCAAGCATCTGTTTGTATCTGATGCGACCAAAAACATCATCACCCTTGATCAAATTTAAGACTGAACTTCTTTAAATTAAAAATGGACAGGGAGGGAAGACTGGATAGAAGTTGTACACATGGGTGATAGTTGGTGATTGAGCATAGTTAGATGAATAACTGGGTTTTTAGACGCTACTTTTATACATTTAATTGCTATTTATTACTGATGTGGCTTCTTGTTTTAAAGAAGCAAAGCCCAGTATATCAGCAAACAATTAGAAATACATGCATGTGACATAAAAATGGTAATAAATTAGGGTAAAAGTACATTTTCATAGATAGATAGATGTGCTTTTCTGGCCGATATTGGATATTTACCTGAGTTTAAAAAGAGCAGTTGTTTTAGGAAATACCTGTGGAAATTCTCAGCCTCCACAGAATTTCAGCAAAAGTTCTGTTAAGTAGATTTCACACAATATTAAAAAAATAACAGTACTATTGATGGATTGCTGCTCACCTAAGAACTGAAGTTGTTAGTTTTTTTCTTGAGCTGCTGCAAAGGGAATATAGTTTAACTTTTTTATTGAAAGTAAATTTGGAGAGGAAGTCCATGCTTCATCTTGGATATGTTAGGTAGAGACCGTTTACAAGTTATATTCTACAATTATGATTATTATTACTTGGTAAAGTGTTGATTTATTTGCCGTCACATGATTTAATGGAATGATCCTAAGTGAACACACTCAATGTGCTTATAAAGACCATCCGATAATGTTGAAGCTTCTCAAAAACCTTGTGTTGCAAATTTTAGTCAAACCGTACATGTAACTTTGTCTGTGAGGTGTCAGAAATTCTCAGTAAATTCCAAATCAAATCATGAATATAACACAGAATCAAACACATGGATGCGAAGAAAAGAAAGAAACAGTCAAGTTAAAAGATAAATAGTTTATGTGAATCTCTCACATAGCATTTACCTTTACTCTATACACATTGTTCTGAACATGATATACAGTATATCATCTTATTTATTTTATTTTATTTTTTTTACAGTTTGACATAATGATTTTTTTTTTTTCAGCATGCACTTTAGAATGCCAACAAAAGGCTCCACAAATACAGACTTCAAAGTAGAATTTCCTCACAGTAAACATACAAAACATGAACTTCGATCAAAAGCCTGACAGTTTGAGGACACGATGGAGAAGCACAGCATCAGACTACCATGACTTTCACAGGTAAGAGCAGTGTACTCAACAGTAAGACACAAAAATACATGTTCTGGATTCAAAAAAATAAACACCTTTTTTCAAGTTACAACGTCATCCTAAAAATACACAAAGAACAGTATCCCTTTGTCAATTCAAAGAGTAAAGCAGCGTGTGTACTACACGAGGAGGATTGTGGGTACAGGGTGACACTGGCTAATAACTGAGCAGGTCGTAACCAACGCGACGCATAAGTTGTGCCACCTGCCAGTCCTCTCTGTCAGCTTCTACAGCTGTACTCTCACTCCGTTTCCTTCTGCCTTTTTGTTTTAACGGGCTGCTGAAATCACAGTGTGGATCGGCGCTTTTTGTTTTCGGGTGCTTATTGCAAATCCGATCTGATTGTTTGGGTTCATAAGTTTGCTACTGTGCAGATTGTAGCCATTCTAGAAGTCCCACTTTTTAACTTGGTAAACTTCTGCTACACTTTTGCTTCACCCCCACGAGGGGAAAGTTTGGAAGAATCAAGTTATGCAGTTTTGTAACCATCAGGAGATATGAGGATTAGTCCGGTAAGAATAATTTGGTTTGTGAAGAGACAAACATCTGCAGCACTAATGCAGGGTCGTTGCATGGTAAACGCACAGCAGGGGGGACTTCTACAATGGCGGCTGCATCACAGGGGGCTCCGAGTGACGGTCCACTCAACGGTCTCTGTTGACCTGGCCTTTCAAACTGCAGATCTTACCCCGGAGTTTTAAGATATGCACACACACACGTTAACACACAGCAGAGCGACTGACCTACTGAAAATTACCAAGGGAAACAAAAGCAGAGATGACCATAATGTCACATTTATTCAACTTAGCACGTTTGTCTCTCTATACTGTATATACTGTAAGTAGAATTTCATATATGAATACACTCCATTTTTAGAACACAAAGTGCCTCAACTGATACATCTTAATACACTTATTGCGAGGAGGGATATCACAGCAAGAAAAGTGACTGACGTTGAGTGTCACGGCGCAACTTAGCAACCAATAATTTTGTTACCTGACTCGCCATCAAAAGACAGATGTGTGAACAGAGCCGCTTGGCCCAGATGTGCTGTGTTGTTGTTTTATTTACAGGAGTGATATCTATACAGTCGATAGTCTCTTGGACATGTCCAGTCGTCCGGACATGGAGCTGGAGCTTTGCTCTCTTTTTTTTTCCTCCAGAGTTCCAAAACAGGAAGAAAAAAAATCAGGAAAAGGTAAATGCCTATCAAGGTCCTCACAGGCGTTCATTTGAGTTCATTTCCCCATCGCTGAGCCACAACTGGGCTGCTGTCAGTCCCTGGTGTTTGAATGAGTCCCCGTCCATATTGTCCTGTAGGGGTGGCCTTATGGCTCCAAATGGGATCCTCCCACTGCAATAGGTCCTCATACTGACGACCAAATAGGAAATGAATTGTCTAAATGAAATACAAACAGGTCACATCTCTAAATATCAGAAATGCATCTGTCTCTGTTGAGCATCATTTCAGAAGACCTTGACATGCACATAGTGGCTATTTTTAATATATGCACAAATATGAGAACATCGTACAAATCTATGGTGCTCTTTAGGCATTTCTCCAGATTTATAAAAGCTCTATAGTATATTACAACGTTTTAGTGGGGATGATTCAATAATTCTGTGTACAGACAAAGAGAAATGTTTGCAAGAGCTCTTCTTTTTAATTGTTTGACTTTTTGCCAAGCTATGTGTAAGATGCATCTAGTGGTGAGCCAGTTGCTAAGCAACCTGGTGCTACTGGTATAGACATACTGTAGGGATGGGTGAGGCACATCACTGCATGGTTATGTCCACTGATCCACACCTGTTGGTGCACACAGGCAATTTATGCCTGTTATGAAATAAAAGTCTCCTCAATAATAAATGACACAGCACTTTCAGAGGAAAAAAAGGCTGCTTCGGTTTAGTATGAGATTCACTGACACTTCAAACTGATGTTAGGGAGGCTCAGTTAGTCTGTCTGGTTTGGGGATTTGAGAGCAGTTAATATAGCCCTTGGTGGTGGCTAATATGAGGATTTGACATGAAAATGCACAAAAAGCAAAGGCTTAAAAATTTATAGAGCAGTCGTTTTTTCTGCAATAAACTAATGCTGTAAAATCAAGCCTTACAATACTTAGTATTATCTGTAGCATATATGTGATGATTAAAATGCTACAGGAGGTGCCTCCAAAGGTGTCATTAAATGTGTGTATGATCTGTGTTTGAATCTTTGCATCCATATCCTGTTTTTTCTTACGATTATTGAATTACCCCCTTTTTAATGCACACACACAAAAAAATGTCATAAATCATCATGAGGAGTTTGCACTGCAATCTGACTCACATTACCTTTCCGCCACAGCACAGCTTTTTCCCTCAAGCCATTAAGATAGAACGCTGCTCTCTGCTTGTGTGAAACCAGTAAAGACAACCTCTTTGCAGTTATCTGTGAGTAAACAACCAGAGACACAACAGCTTTGGTGGCACTCCGTTAAAGAAATAAAAACATAAAGGGGCAGAGGGGAAAGTTAATCGGAAATAGCAGCAGACGAACAAAAATCCACATGCACAGAGAAATGAACAACCCAGCTGGTGCTCTGTTTTTTTGTTTTGAAGTCTCCTTAGTGGATTGTTGGTGAAGCCAATGGCAAAATGAGACACAATACAAATCAAATGTACCCCCTAAACCTCAGCAGGGTGAGTTAAGAAATACACCTTCATTTATATTTCCGTTCACTGTCTGCCTCGTTCGTCTCCCCTCGTCACACTGTTTGCAGACGATGGTTACAGGATGATCCATGCAAAAACACGAGCAGGCCCAGCAGCATGTGAAGAGTGACAGACACTACGTGTGCTTGTGAGTCTAAACACAGCCCTGAAAGACAAATCCTTCATCCCGACATCCATCCCTCCCACCTCCCACCCAAAAATAAAAAAGGAAACCAACAAAGTCACAGTTATATGAGGTTAAAATGAAGTGACATCTCACTTTGTTTTTTTTTTTTGTTTTTTTTTTTTGGAAGCACGTCTTTTTTCAAGGTATCTAAATATAGCAACATCTAATATCCCTGATTATTAATATTTTCCTTATTAAATGTTATGGCTGCTACTTCTGAAGCCACCAGTCTGTCCTTATTGCAAGCCCCAAAGTACGACAGTATCAAACTTAAGGGACTCTAATTGACACTGAACAAGTGACTAACCACTAACCAAGATGTTGGCTAAAGCACATCTATCTTCAAGGAGGAGGGGAAGTCGAGATTTGCTCAGGTTTCCCATGCCAGTAACATTAGTCTTAGCTACAAAGTTAAGTACTTAACCACTATAAATAAGTCACAATATGTAGAATGCAGTCCAGTTGGGATACCAAAGGGAGGTGGCTTGTCTGGGGGGCAGGATGTATGGTGGTTTAGACCAAGTGGCCCAGACCTGGACGTCTCACAGGATGGAGGGGATAGGGGAGCGGGAGCGCCTCAGCGGGCAAGGAGATCCGTAGGGCGAGGTCACAGGAGACAAGCCCAGGGCATTACCAGCCATGCCCGCTATGTTGTTTAAGCTCCGGGATTTCTCATAGCCTTCAGATGGGGGACGACAGAGAGGTGGTAGTGGTGGTGGAGGTGGTGGTGGTTGTGCAGGAACAGGACATGAACACACACAGGCAGGCAGGCAGGCAGGCAGGCAGGCAACGATCCGAGTCCGAGCCAGCCGATTGAACCGAGACAAGACAGGAGACAGGAGTGAGACAGAGCAACAGTAGCATACTGTACGGTGAATGCATGCACAGCACATTTCCTGACAATGACAATAACGCAGATTGTCTTAAGACAGGCAAACATTCCCCGGAAGTGGAGCCGCTCTGGAGGCAAATCTGTCCTGATTAATCCCTACTGGGAGAAGCCAAAGAACCACAGTTTAACAGCCTATAATGGGCAGTGTTACAGTAAATGCACTGAGCTTTCATAACAAGAAATGCACATTTGCAACCAGTAATATTCCATTTACATTTCTCAGTGAGCAAAGCCAAGCCAGTATGCAGTCTATTAAACATAATGCATTTGTATTAGTGTTTTGTTTTTGTTTGTTTTTTTTAACGCCTGTGCATTTTCTGCCATGAAAATGTCAAAACATTGACAAAAAAAAGGCAATTTTGCAGATCCACCCACACACCAAAAGTGTAAGTACAAACATCTGACCAGAAGATACACACTAGATTGGCTACTGTACATAGAGGAGAAAACATGTCTGATCGAACAGAAAAGTGTCAAACGGAATGCTATTGTGGCAAGTTTCAAAATCCTACTAATTATAACCCCTTTCTCACACAGACATTTTGTTATGACAAGCCTAGGTTTAACTAATCATAATGGCTAATGTTATATAATGACTAAACATTTCATTGGAGTCACTGAGTCATTTGAGTCATTCAGGGCCTGTGTTCAGTGGCAGAGCTGACACCACCTGAATCAGACCCAGACAAGTTACTACTAACACCTGTGCTTTTCCTGCTGGGACCAGTCAAAATGTTTACATGAAAGGTGATTTAAAGGTATAAAAGGTATAACTACTGTTAACTAACAAAGCTGCAATGACTTTAGTTCTTTGTTAAATGACCTGCACATAGGATGCTAACAGTGAGAAACAAACAAATCTTTCTAAGGAACTGTAATGTATGTTTCATTAAAAATATATAGAATTAAACAGATCCAAAGTATAGCCCTCATAACAGAATTTCCTTCAGCTTCAGCAGCTCATGATCAAATACAAACAGACAGAACCAGTGTTTAGCTCTTTTGCACAATTTTATCACTAAAACCTGAATTGAATTAAACGTTACAGTCATTCACGTCAGATTGAAGACTTTGGGGATTTGTTAGTAGGATTCACACTTCAATGAATTTTTTAGGTTTTGTTGTGCCACATATATTTCACGGTCCAAACCAGATACAAATAACATAATGTACATTTTTTCAAACTGTAACTCTTAGAGATACCCAATTTGTTTGGTCTTTATGGCAATATCATTGTAATATATTATTGTATTATGAGGTGAAAATGAACAGTTAATCCACTCAGGCACTCATTACAGTCTTTACAACATTGCATTAATGCATTACCAGTATAAAATACCACATTTACCTGCTGGACATCAAAATATTTACATTAGCATGCAGCTAGCCTGTTGAAATCCTAATGATCCATCAAAATAAATGCCATGGGGATGAAGGAATGATTGAATAATGGCATTACGTCCATCGTCTTTTCTTTTTTTAAATCCATGAGACTCCAAACTAACAGTGACTCTGTGGCTCCTCCCAGTGATGCAGCCAATCAGAGGGCGTCATCCTCCATAACCAGCTCCACCTCGTAGTTAAAGCCTGTGTGATTAAAATTCCAGCCTGCGAGTAAATGTGAAAACACATTAGTCAAATTAGATCTACTGCAATCCTGAAACGAGATCAATAAATCAGCAGTTGTGTGTTTCATGGCATCATCATTAGTATTATTTTTTCATTGGACAAATCAAAGCATATAAATCTTACAGATGAAAATATGGGGAATAGAGTTTCTTTTATGAACTGCTCATTTACATTGTCGCATATGTTTCAAGAGGAGAACAACTGCATATTTCTACCAACATGCACATTATGGATAAAACTAAATAAACGTGTTAATGAATCAGTTTGTAGCTTACATGTACTGATGATGATGGGAGAGATTAAGTTCTTCAATTATTAATGGTTTTATTTTCCATACAAATTCACACTTTACAACTCAAAACTGCTAAAAATGCAGAATGTGATGCACGCTAACAAATTTGCACTCGGTGCAAAATAAACAAGCAAGCCAAAGCAGCCAGATCATTAATGGAGCATGCCAATCAGCTGGCGTAAACAATGATGAGGAACAGCTAATGGAAACGTGGTCTCATTACCAAACTGCATACAGCGCCATTTGTTTGACTGAGAGCAGGGGTGTAAATTGAACCCGGGTTGTTTCAGAACCAGCCGAGCAGGCACAACAAAGGCCGGTCTGGGTTCATGCCAAGAGGTGGCGAGCAGTAGAAAAGACTAATGTTTTAATCATTAGCAGTAGTGCGGTGGCAACTGTAGCCGCCAACTCAGGCAGCAGAGGCGAAGGCACAGCTGTTTGTCCGCCTACATCCAGAAAACAAGCCTGCTCCGTCCCGTAGGCCTGACATGGAGGAGGCCGCCGTCACGTTCCCCGAAAGGACCCACATCACGCCTTGTTTTACTACCCAGTTTAAAAAGCAACACGTTTAATTTTCTCCTACAGAAAATTTCTAAGTAATGATCCACATGTAAACCTTAATGATGTTTTATCTCATTAGAATCTTTCTGAAAGGGGAGTGTAAATCCAATTTAACAAAAACTTTCATTTACAGAGTGGTTCTCTAATGGTGCGGCAGCATTGATTTGCCTGGTAGAGAATGAGTACAGTAGCACTATGAGGCTAAGACGCATTAACTTGGCAAACAGGAAATTTAGATATCCTCCTAGAGAGGCGGTTAACGTCTGATAGAGGCAATTATCAGAGGCTTAAGTCTTCCACATTTCTGTGCAGATTAACGCAACATTAAAGCCTCCAGATGCTTCTGATAAAATCAAGGAATTAATCCAACAAACACACTTTAAGCTATAAAATAGTTTTCTAGTATTGCTTTATCATGGTCAAATACAGTATTTTATTTATTTCATAAATGGCTTTTTATGACGACAGTGTTTACTATTATATCTCATTTCCTCTGTGTGCTGTCCAGTTTACAGGACTTAGTAGATGACATTTTCTGCCTTTGAAACTGCATGGAAGAGCAACAAGGCTTTCTGCTAATTCAGCTGACGTGAACTTCAAAATGACCTTTAACTTGGGTCAAAATGTTTGGACAGTCAAACCCTCTCTTAGTCTGACCTTTCAACTGAAGACCAGCACCAGAACTGGGAGTGACGCCTGGCAGATCCTTTAGTCAAACCGGACCGTAGAATCTAAAAATCTGAGGACATGCGTCTCAATCACATAGACGCCGGTTGTAAACAGAATGATGGCCACTGGCAGATCAGTCACTGTTCCTCGTCCCAAAAACACAGAGGAAGCAGAGAGGTGACGGGGCTTTTTCAGTCGACGCCCCCAAACTGTGGAATGAACTACCTCTGCACATCAGACAGGCCGACTCTGTTTCTATTTTATATCCTCTCTTAAAACATATTTTTCTCTTTGGCTTTTAACTCAGTGTAAGAAGTTGGCTTTTATAGTCTTAATGTATAATTGCTTTTATTGATTTTATTGATTCTTTGATGTGTTTTATTTGTTTTTATGTCTGTGTACAGCACTTTGGCCAACTGTGTTGTTTTTAAAGTGCTTTATAAATAACATTGACTTGACAGTATCTGACTAAAAGCAAATCAGCTCCTTCATTAGGAAAATATGGCTGATATGCTACAGTACACAGAGCTTTAATAAAGACTGAAAAATAAAGAGATTTAAGTGTAGGAGAAGAGTTGAATACTGTGTTTGTGTAATTTTATGTAAAAATCTAATGTTGCATTGGAATGATGTTAAATCCCCGATCAGGAAAAGCACTGATGGGGAACGGGTGTAATACACAAGTCATTTGTTCTGTAGTTATTCTTATATAATGAACATCTGGATGGTGTTTTGTTAGTAATAAAAAGTCCAGCACTATAAAAATGATACCATGGCTTTCTCTGGATGAATAAAAGTAATACATTTTGTTTTAGTCTGCTACTTCAAGTCAAATATCAATGACTGATTTTGACTGTAAACCTGTAACCTGTATAATAAAAAACCATGTCATAATCTAAACTCATGCAGCAGAAGATAGCGTTGATTTTATATCTTTTTTTTTTCCAGGTAAAACATTTATAAATGCTAATTATATTTATTAGATTTGACTTAGATCTAATACTGTTCTGGCTCAAACACATATTTAATATCCAGCAGCAAATATTCACCTATTACAGTCTAATATGAATAACATCAGCTCGCATATGAGCTAAAGGGGATAAAGTCTATTTTTTTTAGCCATTAATTCCTGTAATATCTGCTGCTGTATCATCACTTTAAAGCAGATGATACCCTGGGCAGTTTATTTGGGAGCTGTAAACCGGCAATGAACCTGGCAACAGCCAAAAAAAAAAAAAAAAAAAAAGTGATAAACACGGTCAGAAATTTATTCAAGTGTTTCCAGGCAACAAGAAAACATGAATAAATTGTGAAGAAAGCAACAGTTCTGAGTCAGCTGCATGGACACCGTTGCTCCTCAGAATTGTCAAAAAAGTTTTGGTGTCAACTGCGGCGCCATCCAGATCCAGAGGTTACTTTACCTTCGCTGACTAGGCCTGAACAAACAGCCTTCCCCCTCCAGAGACGTTGGTGTCCCAGTCACTACGGATACGGATCAGCTGATGAGGATTGTGACTAAGAGCTAGTCTGAAAAGATGCGCTCTGAATAGAAATCATCTGTGAAATATGGACTGTTCTTGATATCCTAAAGCTTATTGTGAATAAACAAACGTGCGGTTGCAGGAAATCCCCACTTCTAAATTATGCCTAATAAAAAAGTGAAGTAGCATTAAAGCACAATGAATCCTTAAGGCAATAAAAATATAATGTCTTTAATCTGGTTATCTGCTACAATTAAATCATATTAACTCAAAGCTGGATTTCCACATTCAATTACCTGTTTTTCGCATCCCTCCGTCTGTGGGGCAGGTGTAATCGCTAGCTGCAAGCAGGAAGCATGTCCCCCCACTGCGGTGGTCCTGCTCCCTGGTGCTAGACCTCCGCATGGGGACTCGCTCTTCTGGAGACATTGTCAGGTCGCTACCGCCGCTGCAATCTGCCGACAGAACTGTGAGAGGAGAAAATGAAGACAGATTACAGTCCGGAAGGTTGAAGTTATTGACCCACTTTCTTACTTTTAGGGTTGTTTTACATCAAATCTCTCCTGTTCTTACAAGGAAAATATGGATAAAGGGTAGAGGTGTAAGAAAATATATATATATATATATATATTTTTTTTTTTTCTTGTCTTGTCCAGCATCCTAACAGCAGAATGGTAGTCTGGCTGCCTTTTGGTGCTTTGCCAAGGGAAATGTCATAAAATCTATGAAGCTCCCCTTGATATTCTACTGTCTTTATTATGAGATTTGTTGAACCATATTTTGATGCCGGACCTGACACAGAAAAAAGGGGGTCGGGGGGATGAGAACAAGGAAGAAGAAGGTGGAAACATCAACAATACAAACAATAACCATAGTGATAATTATAATGGTAACAATAACAAGAATTAAAATAAGAACTGAGTAAACTGGGCAGAAAGACAGAAAAAGAAACAAACCAATAAATAACAAAACAACCTATTAAGCACAACGTCTCAGGTTTCAGAAACCGTTGGAATTTCTCTAATTGCACAAACAGTGTAAGAATTACAGTCATTCAAACTGCATATGCACAGGGTGTGTCAGCGATGACGCGTCAGGTTTTAATGAGTTAAATGCAAAAAGAGGTCACAGGAAATAAAACTACTTTGGCTTGTACATAGAAGCTGTTTTTCCCATGAAACTTTAGTTTTTACTCCTGCCATTCTTCTCATATCTTCAGATTGGATGTTAGAGACTGAGAAATGCATATATGTGGTCATTATATGTAAATCTTACCAAGTGTATTTTTCTCATTTCTAATCAAAATATCTCATCACACTTAAAATAAGACATAATCACCTAA
>JAPTYQ010000005.1:39115649-39131404 GCA_029814465.1 Ostorhinchus cyanosoma
GAGATCTCCAACCGTGCAGACTTCAGCACATACAGTATCGCAGACCTACAGATTCATACAGGTGGTTGTTTTCTAAATTATTACTTAAAATGTGGATCAAGAGACTGACTTCAGCCCTGACTGTCACCACATTCATATCCCAAAGCAACATATTCTAAGGATAGACCACATCAAAGAATATTCTACTTATGGAAAAAAGGTTGTGAATGTAGGCCAAAGTCAGTGAGAGAGCACCAGAGACTAGTTCAGGCTTGAGCTGGTCTCTGGAGAGTCTGTGTTTTCCGTATCGTGTTCTTTTGCTTCTGACTGATCACCCTTGTTCTTTTACAGGTGAGATGACTTTTCTCTGCTGCTCTCACCGGTACATGAGCAGGGAATATATGCTGATTGGAAAGATGACGAGCGGAGCAGGTTTTGAGATATAAAACTCAGACGACGCGTGGTTAAACATGGCATTAAGAGAGCAATTTGGCACAAAGACATTAGTGAAGCTGGTGAGACTAAAGGAACACACATTTCCACTGGGAGAAATGTGCTCATTCGTACTTCCTGCCCCCTTTCTATTTATTCTAGTGTAATATACAGCGCATGTTGCTTTAAATTCTTCATTCTGTATTTTAAATTCACATATTAAAAGATCATAATAGTGGTTTAGTCCAATAGCTATAGAGGTTATGTTTAAAGCGTCAAATATTTCCAAAAACCTTACTACCTTCAATGTTGGAGGTGGTTTTAGTCTCACTGCTTAACCTGTATACACGTTAATCTGATTTATTTTATTTGACATCTGCGAATGTATATAAAAAGAAAAAAAAAATCGATGTAAACAGAAGTTACGCAGCCAGAGGAAAAAGGTAAAGAATCAATGAAATTAAATGAATGATAGCGGCAACATCTAATTTATTTCGTAGTCTGATTAGCTGCCACATTAGAACAGCTAACACTGACATCGTAGGACCAGATGTTTTGAAAGTAACAGGAAGTGTACGTCTACGTCATAACGTACGTACATACTCTGAAAGATATCAAAGAATGGACTGAAACATGTAAACCAGAGTTTTTCAATTATCACATTTCTGAAGTTCATGTAAAACGTAACATCTGATTACGACAATTATCGGATAACTCTCAGTTATCGGATTTTTATGGCGTTGTAGAAGATGACGGTGTTTCCACAGTAACTACGGAGCCTCTGAACATCCAAATAGGTCATAACTGATGACTATGAAAAGACGATAAACTGCATTTTACAACAGTTATTTTCAGATTAGTGGATCAGAAGTTCTTACACATTTTAGATCAGTAGATGGTTTTGGTCGCTGGTGGAGGTTCAGGTCTTTATGGGTTAACTACAGAATTCTGCAGGTTATTATCATTACAGGTTGGACCCAGTCGACCTTTCCTTTTGCCTTTTGAACATCAACCTTCTGTATAAAGAATTTCTCTCATTATTCAGTTGGAAATAGGACAAAGAAAAGCTTCTTCTGAGTCCTAAGGCCCTCACTTTGTTCCCAGATTAAAGTTTTACGGCAGATCTTTGATGAAAATATTTTCCGTTCAGATGATAGGCATGCTTTAAGGTTACAGCCCTGTGTGTTGTCCCAGAGCAGCCGAATTCCGTTGTGGTATTCCCACACAGTGATTAATTCACACTCATACACAAAACAGGACATCCCAAAAGGCTTGGAGTGCATCCAACCTCCACAGTCTCAGACAAACTCATCTGTCATGTCACAGCAGCGCAAGTTATTCTACCATTATGTGGCGACAGGTGTCTGTCCCAAATAAAAATTGATTCCACTGATGGGTAATCATCCTCAGCCCATGGCTTTCTCTTTGTGACCGCTCAACCCTTCTGCTGATTTACTGAGGCTGTCATGTCCCTGGATACTGTGGAGAGGTAATAATACACACCATGTTCCTTTTTGCTTCTCCAGCGTCCAGGCTTACAGTTGATTACACAGAAAAGTGTCGGCACTTTGGGATTCTGCAGCCTTTCAAAGAACTTAAACATTACACTTCCCACTTTATCTGCTATTTATTCAAGCCTCTTTTATTCCGTCGGCTCAGGGTGAAGTTTTTATTGTATGTTTGTTGAACCGTTGCTGTGCTATTGTGTATTCACCAAGAGAACCTACTGAAATACCAGTCAGATAATTAAAGCCCTGAGAAATACTATGAGATCTTTGCTGTAATTAGTATACTTACACTTTTACAACTAAACATCTGTGAAAGGATATTTTTTTTGTGTTTTTTTTTAATTATCACAAGCTGCTGGTTCTATTACATTTTTAGAAGAACTTATGAGTTAGATTCAAAGACCTGGGAGACACCTGATGATTGTTGAAAGCCACCCTCATTTGTTCTTATTTTATTGGAACATTAGGCTGCTACTGGAACACACTGCACATTAAATGGAAAGGCCAGACGTCGACAATGATGCCACCAGATGAGTACTCCAAGAAAGGTATGGAGGTGAAGAAAGAAGCGCTATTTTGTCGTATGACTTCGTACTTGGCAGAAGTACACAGTGGTTCAGATGTGGTTAAGATCCGAGCTCCGTGGCTATTTTTCTCTGTCCCCATGACAGGAACTCCTCGTACCTCATCCTTTCTCAGCCTAAACTCCAAACTTATCTTTCCTAGCCTCCTCAAAATAGAAAATCGAACTGAATTGACCTCTGAGATGTCTTTCAGTCTTTTGGGAGAGGAGTTTGGTTTCAAGTGAAATATCGGCTATCAGAAAAAAACAAATGATACCTAAAGAAATAGCAGAACGTGGATACAAATTGGGTGCGGTGCATATTAGAGGATTACAAGTAATCTAATTCTCTACTTGGAAAAATGATTATAAAAAGCATATTCTTTTACAGAAAGTGAAGGTTGAAGGTCACAAATTGAGCTCGAGACTTCCTGTCAAATGTTATTTAATTGTGTTCTTAAAAAAATCATTGGAAAGGGACGTTTTTTTGTTTTTTTTTGCGAACTAATGTGTCTCAGTAAAAATATCAACGCCAAGCCGGTAGAAAGTAAATGCATAGTTTCACATTTTCATGCAGAGACCCAAGACGTACCCTTTGCTCACCTTAAAACATACCAAGCATATCTACACCAGCTCCTTCCACATTATTAAAACGGCTGCTTCAGTCATTACACTGAGGGTCTTTCAGTACTCCCATGTTCATAGATGGCGTTAACCATTTGAGAATCACAAATATCATGGCATTACACGGCTGTGTGACTATTATTGTGGGAGAGTTGAGTTGGCTATGTTGCATGACAGCAGGTCACTGAATTTGTACCCCCCTCCATAATCACCCCTATTTGGAGGGGTTAAAAGAAAGGCCCATAAAGCATGACCTTTTTCAAGGCTCTAATCGCTGTCCTCTGGGCCAGGCGCCTTTCATTCCCCAACGTGACAGTTTTACAAGTCCCTCCTGACACCGTCGCCCGCACTCAGACACACAACGTGTATAACGACAAACTAACAATGCAAGGGGGCACATGGTGAAAGTCACTAATAGGAAGGTCAAGGAGGACACCGAGTGCAAGATTATGATCAGCACCTGCTAGGACTGGGAGCTCAGGCCAGAAGATCATGTGGCGATCTTTCGTGGTAAGATTACAATCTACAAATGACTCTGAATGTTCTCACCTTTTATAAAATGGCAAGTTACGACCAAACTATAAAATTTCCCCCTAATTTCTAGAGGTTTAGACTGTGTGTGATAGCTTTATGTTATCTGAATTTTACATACACCAAAATGATTAGAATATTTTGCCTGTAAAATGCAGACTAAATTTTGACCCAGTGGAGAAATGAATGAGAATGAGTGTTATTTTAACTGAATATATTTTAAGATTCAGAGACTTATGGAAACCATAATCATTACTGGTATATATTTGTCTATGCTCCATCCAATAGCTGGATCTTATTTATACTGGAAAAAAAAAGACAGAAAATTTCTACATTTTTATATAAGATAATATCCAAGGTGTCCCCCTGGGTTCTGTGCTTGATCCTCTCCTCTTCTTCCTATAAATGTTCTCCCTTGGTAACATGATGAATTTTCACATCTCCAATCCATTACCGCCACCACCACTTATTTCATCCCTGAATTAAAATCATTGATGCACATTATTAATAACAATAGAATGGATTTCTATAGCTCTATTCAAAGCACCCAAAGCAATTTATATTACGGATCCATTATTCATTCTAGGGCTCCGCAATATTGGAAAAAACTGACACTGCGATTTTTTTTAACCCTGCGATATATATTGAGATATGAAAAAATACTCAGGAGGATATAATAGCTGTGTGTTGCCAACATAAAAGGTCAAACAAATTAGTTGTGCTTCCTCTCATTGTGGCAACAGGTGGAAGACACAATCAACACAGAACACGTGTTTCAGTTTCATCCTTCTTGTAGCCGAAATATTTCCAGATAACTGACGTTGCTTTTCTTTTTGGCACCATGTCTTCTTTTTTTGGTGATTTTCTCTTGTTCGTTGCTCATTTTTCAATATCGTTACCAGCGACTCACTCCATGTGCAGGGGTGTGGTCTGCTTCGGCAAACTGATTAAGAACGATTGTGATTGGTGGATCGGTGGATGCAGTGTGTGTCAAGTACCCAGGTTGAAATTAGATGAGAACACGTTGAGTTCATTTGCTTCCTACATTGCAGGACCTGCGATGTGACTATTGCGTACACGTACATTGTGATGACGATGCTCAAATGCTATATTGTGCAGCTCTAATTCATTCACTCTCATATTCACACTCAGGTGGTGGTAAACTACATATATATCCACAGCTGTCCTGGGGAAGCCTGGCTGCCAGTCCACACTAAACAGCCCCTGTGACCACCACCAAACACTCCTATACATTCATACACCAGTGTGACACCATAGGTAAAGTGGGTGAAGTGTCTATTGGACCCAGATCCCACACCACAGACTGATCACAACTTCTGATCCATTATCATATACAACATCTGAGTCATTTTCGCCTACAACTTTTCCTTTGAACAGCATCTTAATCAAATCATCACTGCGCCCTTTTCCCCTTAAAACCATCACTTGTCCTCATCCATCACTGCTGAAACCCTGATAATTAGATCCACAACCATCTACTCAAGTATCATTCTTATGGTACATCATCCAATCTCCTAAATGAACTACAACTCTGCTGCTCGTCTCTTAAACCTTTCTTGGTCCCGTAACCACACATCATAATCTCCACTTGCTCTCCTTTCACTCACAAACTCCTTCCTAACCAGACCTCCTCCTCCCTCACAGACCTGACTCATTAATATACTCCTTTGTGAAAACTCCACTCATCTAACGCCGACCTCCTGACTCCACCATTCAGGACCGAGCGGTAAACCTGGGGCGACAGAAGCTTCTTCTCCAAAGCTGCCTCCTCCCTCTGCTCTGCACTTTTGCTAATGCACTGATCTGATTTTATCAAATCACTCAACCTCAAACAAGTGCCTTTTATGAATGATTAATAATGAGAGTTTTGTGTTGTTGCAAGTTGACGTTGTGTGTCTTGTGAATTGATGTCAAACATTGTCTATACTGTAAACTGATGGGGAATGATTAATATACATGATGCTGTGAGCTTTGGATGCTGTTTCCACTTATTATATTTTGTGTTTCTAATTTTATGTAAATGTTCCTACAAATAAAATGTTTTATTATTTAGAGCTTTGTTAGAGCTGATTTAAGAAGGTTTATTTTGCATTGAACATCCTTGCCATTACCTGAAAAATGTGACTGATTCAAGAGTATGTTTCAATTAGGGGTGAGCGACATGACAAAAAATATATCACGATTTTTGAAAAATAGAATCAAGATCTTGATTTTTTTTCACCATTCTTTACGTTGATCTTTGAGAGTAATTTGCCAGTTTCTGAACAGTGCAACCAAACAGTTTCCCTATGACAGTGGTTCTCAACCAGGGGGCGCGAACACAAGAAGGGATGAGGGAAAAAAAACTCTGAAATAAAAAAAAAACATCTCGGACTCACTGGCTGTTAGTACAGAGAAGAGCTGGAGAAATATTTACAGCTGGGCAGCTCGTACCGTGGGTCAACTACTGTAAGCTGTGTTTTGAACCCCTCGTTTTCAACAGTTTTGAAGGGAATCATGTCTTTTGCAGGTAAAAAGTCACTGCTTCTGTTCCCTCTTTCCACCGTTTGCTCCTCTTCTCATAAACAGTGCTTTTACTAAAGGCTTGTGTTAAAGTTGTTTTTATTTAACTCTACCTGTTGCCTCTGGCTGCGCTGTGGCTGGTCTTCTAGCAGTTTGGCTCTCATACTGTTTGGGATGCCATCTGTTCAGGTGATTGAACATGTTCATAGCGTTCCATCCAACATGTGAGCCGTGTCTGTGCAAATTTTGTAAATTACTGTTTTTTGCGTTTTGTCGTTTGGGGGAAAGCCAAACCAGTTCCATACGATGGAAGTGGAAGCAATTCATCCATTTCGTTGTCAGCCACGACTCCACACAAGGTTAAAATCAACATGATGTGGACGTGAACCAACGTGATCCGTCACCGTATAACTACATCCAGAGCTGTTGAATACTGTATAACTCTGACTACATCATATTATAGATGATTCCAGGATCTTCACGATCTAATATCGTTAGATCACACACCCCTAGTTTCAATTAAGGTTGAAAGTTTTTGATTTTTGACAGTAATTGTGCAACACTGAACTCATTACAACTAAGCATGGTGTATTCTTACATCTTGCCTCCTTTCACGTCCTTAAAACGCATGTGAAAAATTGGTTGAGAACTAGTCGTAGGCTGCAGTTAAGAAACAAAAGCAAAATATTTTCATTTAGGTAAAATGTTCTCACTGTGCTGACTGTGTGTACTCTGAATAAGTACAAGTCTTTAGCTGCTGAATCATACAGTGCTATAGCTCTTTTATTTGTGCCTCAGGATTTAGTTAGATTTAATGGGAGATACTTGATTCCATGACACAAACAGAGTGACCCAAGGGAAGGATGGTACGAGCCCAAAAGTAGAGCCACTTTAGTGAAAATAAGAAAATGATGAAACAAATGTAACAGAGCGGAGTAAAGATCGAGGGTGAAATGGAAAAACATGTCGACTCGAATTCTAGCTCTAACTGGGTCTGTGGGTCTTTTTTTTTCTTACATTAGAGTGATGTTCCCATTCATCCCTCCAGTGCTCTCCCTGTCCTCTTGCACTACTTTACCATAACCTTTTAGGTCTCCTCCCAGAATAGGGTTTTTATAAATAGGCCTCAACCACATACACCTGTGACCAAACTCACATAAGTCTATCACACTGTTTAAAGGACATCGTGCCCCGAGGAAGAAAACTTATTTTTATGCTTGGTGACTTACACGCTATGTATAGTTGCAACAAACAGTTGTTTTCAAAGATGAACCAGAAGCAGCAATGAGTTACTGAGAACCTACGAGTCACAACCAGCAGCAGCAACGTGAATAATCAGAGATTAAATGGTCCCATCTTTGAAAATGTAAGGGTCCTCCTGTTCAGACTAATCACTACTGACTCACTGTCACTTGTTTTGAAAGAGATCCAACTTGTAGTCAAGTGTTTCTCTTTAAAAAAATATATTATTTTAACCTTTTAAGTATTTGTTTTAGATCCAAAACGCTGGAAAATTACCTGATACTTTTCTTCTACTACTACTACTACTACTACTACAACTACTACTACTACTACAACTACTAGGTCCCTTAAAAAATCAGTTTTGCTGTCTGACCTTGGTCCAAAGTTGACCTTCTATTAAAGATGTGATGAATCTGAGGCATTAAACTGTTGCTGGGCAGAAACCACTTCCTTTCTGCCCTTGTATCCATTCTAGTCATTGCCAGCAGAGTGGGTGGGCTGCCAGGTGACAGGGGTGCTCAGGGCATTACCCTGGTCCCTCATTCCCCTGAGTAACTTCATATGTAACAACCCATAAACAACTTTGTTAAATATCAACTCCAAAAAGCTTTGGAAAGTTTATGACACTTTGCCCTGAGAAACCTTCAAGGCTAAGTGTCTTACGTAACAAATGAGCTAAAACAGGCTTAAAACAGGACAACTTGTCTGGAATTAAATTATACCTTCTGTTTAATTGACTCTTACAGTATTTATGCTTTAATGTTTTTTCCTATTTGGAAACACCTGCATCATTCTGACGCCACAATTATCAACACTAAGATTGAAAATCCAACTCCACAGTCCTCACAAACCTTGGGGGCCTTTATAAGCAACATCAACAAATCAAAATAATGACAGGAACGCCACAAAATGCCAAGTTGATAGGTTAGATGCAACAGATGTTTATATGTGACAGCCTGCGGTTTGTCACAGTGGGAAAGCAGAGCAAAACAAAATGAGTTGGGGTCAAACTGCAGTTAACCAGGACTCATATGTTGGTGGAAAAGAGTCAGTATTTCAGTACAAAAACAAAGGCCTGTCTAAGGCATTTGTGATTTAATGTATGTGTTAATGTATGTGCTATGCAGGGATCAAATGATAATAAGGAAGGAGACTGATGATTTATACATTTATAGTAAAAAAAGAAAACCTAGGTGCTAAGTTTTAGAATAACACAGACACTAAACTACAATAAAATGCCTCTAAGTCAATGGTCAAATGAAATAAACAAAACACAAGTGACAAATATTTCAACATTGTCAATTTTCACACCGAACTGTAGAGAAAATAAATACAGACAGAAGTAACACATTAACTAATGACTAGTGTCATAGGTGATTCATTTGTTGTTTAGTTTCCTGATTAATTGCTTGGTCCATTAAATGTCAGAAAATAGTGAAAAAAAAGTCTTCAAAGTATTAAAGTAATTGAAAAATTGAGATTATGCCTCTGGAGATATTTCTTGCTCAGCTACAAATCGAAATTCAACCTGCTGCTTCTTGAAAAGTATAAATTATAAATGCGTTTCTCCAGTCATATGACATATTGTTTCAGCATAAAAGAACACTTTTGAATCAAGTCGTGTCTTCAGTTCAGCCAGAAAATAACAGATTACAACCACAGATCCTTCATAATATTTAGAATAAATAAATCAAGATTACAATTTTTACTCATAAAGTATCTTGTTTTTATCCACATCCCAAAAATATTACGTTTACTGCCATAGAAGGAAAAAAAGAAGGAAAAACAGAAAATATTTTACATTTAAGAAGTTGGAATTAGAGAATTTTGACTTTTTTTTCCTGAAGATATTACTCAAACTGACGATTATCTTTAACAGTTATTGGTTCATTCAGTGGTTAACTACTCTATTCTTTTGTGTAGCCACTCTATAAAAAGAAGTAGTTATCTAATAAAAGGTTTTTTTTATTATTATTTTGTCTAAAACAATGTTTCTGTTCCTGTTTTCATGCAGAGAAGCAACTTTCTGTTTTTTAAATTAACCGATTTTACTGGATATTGCAGTAAAAAATACAGATACTATAACCAAAAAATGCTGAATATTGGCTTCAATACTTTAAACCCAGTGTTAAGGGTATGTATCTGTATCTGTTTAGAACTCCTGTCATTGGACAGATCAGATGTGAAACTCAGCAAAGTAACTATAGTGCGTTGATGTGGTAGTTTTTTATGCTGGGGAGAGCTGACTTCTGGGAAAAGATGTGAGTCTGTGTTTTATAAATACAGACATAAAAATTATACCGAACTGCAGCAGTCAGCTCTGTCCAAATGTTATGTGATAATTCTCAGCTGGGATGTCTGTTTCTGCACATGAAATTTGACACCATGGCAACGTGGCCCCATTGTTTATCTGTTGCTAGGTAACTCACTTCAATTCTATGATTCTGGGCATAGCACTGCGATTGCTATTGTATTCCAAAATTATTAATATCTCCCAAAATATTGGTCCTATCAACTTGTTGTTTTTGCTACTCTCTTCCATGACCGAAAATACAAATGTTTGCCAAACTCCAGCAGTCAGCTCTTTGCGAATTTTGTGTAATGCCCGAGACACACACACACAAAAACACACACACACACACACACACAGAGTCGACTTAGCTTTTATAATATAGAGACACAACAAAAACTAAAAGGTATCATGTATCAGATACTGAAACACTACTGTCACACACAATAATCGGCTCTGGTTTTAGTTTGAATGGAGGAAAAAAAATATGTCAACCATTTCTCAGCACCTTTTCTTGTTCGTCTTAAAAGAAACGTTAAACTTACATGTGTTCTGTGTGTATGGGAATTCGAGGGGTAACGCTGATATTTTTAGATTTAAGCTGCTGACAGCCATTCTCTTGCTCATGCTCTCATGCATTCAGTGTTTTCTGCAGAATTTTATTCTTATCAGGTTGGAAACACCTCCAAGAAAGTATTTTGACAATACTAACACTGAGACACTAGCGGTGAGTCATACTTTTGGAGTTTGAGTGGTGAGGCACAGTGACTCACAAATGTTCACTGGTAGGGAAACTCTAGGATAGATTTTACCTTTTAGTAAAGACCTACAGCAGATATTTACCGAAACCAAGGCAAGTGCAAAGTGGGATTTCAATGCCCTTTTATTGTAGATTATCACAGACAAAGTGCACACAATAAATATGATAAATACGAGTCATTAGAATATAAACAAATACAATACGACGTGCAAAGAGTCTAAACAATCACCTGAAATGATCATGATAGAAAATAAAATTGTGAAAATATCACAAAAACATACATTTTCCTGCACTTCACAGTTTCATATATCAAGTTAATGGTTATAATTTGCATTTGCATTAAGATTCTGGAGCTTTGTATCAGAGCACACATCTTAAAATCTACACAATTTAAAGGTTGTTAAGATCGAATAAAAATAATTCCAACAGCCTGACTTGAAGTTTTCTCAAGCTGTAATAGCCTTTCCAACTATCTGGAACACCGACTATCAATATCTCCCTCCACTGACACTCGGATATAAATAAAAACACTGTTACCATGACGACCAACACAAACAGTCAGCAGATCCAATACAAAAACGATCCATGAAACACACCACATCACTCAAAACAAAATGTACAAAATGTGACTAACAAATACAGACACCTGTTCACAATGCACAATGGGGACCGCAGACACTTATTTTCACGCACTCTGGTCCTGCCAAGCAGTTAAGTCTTTTTGGGACTCCCACAGCTCTGCCTGCAGAAGAGAAATCAACTTACAAAACAACACCTCTCTGTCCAAATCCAAAACCTTGATAAACATTATTCATTGTTAAGGTTTTTTTTTTTTTTTTCCTCCAACAGGACTAATTACAATGAGCCCAACTTCTAACATGTCCACTATCTGTTTCTTTATTATCACTGTTTATATTGTTGTTGACAGTATTTATATTCATATCAGTATTCAGTTTCTGATGTTGCTATTATCATGTATCATCCTTCCCATAAGAGATTTGTATTGTTGTGTATTGTAATACAAAGAAAGTTATACGATCACTCACATTTGTCTGTTTTGTTTTGGGGTTTTTTGTCAGGCAGGATTTAGCAACGACTACTACACTGATTTTCATGAAACACCGTGGAAAGATAGGGCAGGGGTAAAAGACGAAACCCTTAAATTTTGGAGAAAATGTATAAACAGGAAATATTAACTCATAATTGCAGTTTAACCAAAGCCATACTGATTAAAAACAACTGCAAGGAAAGCTTCCCACACACAGTCTCCATTCTCTTTTTTTTTTATAATGTAATATTCTGGACCTTTTGACCTTCATTAGGCAAAAACAACCAAAACATTGCATCAAAGTTAAGAAAAACAGTGTGTGGGAGCTTATCTCGCTTGTTTCTAGAAAATACATTTCACATATTTTGATTTGCACCGTTACATCAGTCATTTTTATTTTTCCACGATGACATTTTGAGTTCAGGATTTTTATGTTGTTTTCTTGTGGCACAAAGATGATCTTTGAATTAAAAATATGTTTACGACAGGTTTTGAAAATTCATCTTTTAATATTGTCTATGTATCATCAATCACCAACAAGCCCCCCCCCCACCTAAAAAAAACAAAACAAAACAAAACACAAATTTCAGCCAATCTCATCTGGTCACTCTACTGCCATGGGGTCTAAAGTCCAGTCTGACCCATCACTAATCCACTCAATCAGTCTGTTGACTCACTGACACTTACTTTTTTAATGAATTTTATTAACATTTCTCTTTTATTTCACATTTCTCACACTGTCTCATTGATATGAACTAGAAAGACTTGACTAAACCTACTGTAAATGTGTGTACTGTATGCATTGTCTGCTGATGCAGGTGACGTTAGAATCGTCATGTGATGGCGAGCGAGGCGAGTCAGAGCTGCACAGATGGCGTCGGGGCAGGGCTCCTCCAGCGTTACGGCCCTCCTGCCGGGTGCACTCACAGACAGGGAGCAAAAGATCAAAAGATGCTTCACATGATAGAAACTAAAGCTAGACTTGTAATAAATATGTTCACGCTTGCAGCTGTGGGTACATTTCTATTTACTGGAAAAGTCCGGGTCCAAATAACCAACGCTTTCTGACCTTGAGAACTAGTGTAACTGTGTCGGCTCCAACTGGAAGCAAAAACACCTACTGTGAAAAAACTACATTTCACATCAACATCAAATCATGATGAAATGAGGATGCTTTTTCTCTAGCGATAACAAAATAACAATTACATACACACCATAATTCCTTAAGTCTTTGTTTAGTAGCACCATGAGGACATTTTTGTGCCGTATGTATCTTCATGACTGCCTACATGCTGCGTGCTAAACCGACCAGGTGTTAAATGACATTAAGACAGATCTCCTTCCCCGAGTTACTCAAATCAAGAATTCTCGGATTGCAAAGCCACTTATGCACAGTACTATAAGTGTGTGTGTGTGTGTGTGTGTGTGTGTGTGTGTGTGTGTGTGTGTGTGTAGGTGTGTGTGTGTGTGTGCTTTAGAAAAAAAGACCCTCTCTACAACTCCACTAGCCTCCTCCAGCACAATGCTTAAGTGACTTCTAATGGGAAGAGAGTCATGGTTCGAGGCAGAGCTTGGCAAAGAGTGAATAGCATAATTGCCTGTGTCTGAGGAGGGCGGGAATACGAGGGTGCTACAGAGGAGAGGGTAATATTTACATGCTGGGTTGTGAGTGTGAGCAGACACATCACAGCATTTAAATCTGACACTGCAGCCACTGGCAAACCTGCAGCTCTCACGCACCGCCTGATTGTTTTTACTGATGTAAATGCTCGCTGCATAAATAGTGAAACAATATCACCCTGAATGGTATTCGCTTTGCATGCAGCACATGTACGGTCGAATGAGAGGCCTGTATCACTTATTTATATTTTTAAATTGGTGCAATATCTGCGTCATGCACCAGCCTTTATAAAAACGGACAATGAAACACTCCTTCCACCCTTCATATCTTCATAAGCAGCCACGGGGGCTTACTGTATGTGTTGCTTCCGTAATACATTGTTAAATGCGGTAAAGCCAAAGGGCGTATTAGCCTATACATCTGAAATAGATTTGATAATTATAGCTGTCGATCATGCAGAGACTGTCCACTTTATATATTATCAAATATCTTATTAATAAACTTTCAGAAACATGAAAGATTTGCAAATCAGCCTGATGAAATCAACCTAAAATTAAAGAAATCACCTTTAGGGAAAAACTCTTATTACCGGGGCTTGTATGTTCCATTTTTTTCATTGGCCT
Source organism: Ostorhinchus cyanosoma (assembly GCA_029814465.1). Taxonomy (NCBI): domain Eukaryota; kingdom Metazoa; phylum Chordata; class Actinopteri; order Kurtiformes; family Apogonidae; genus Ostorhinchus; species Ostorhinchus cyanosoma. The sequence continues at coordinate 39,129,393 of JAPTYQ010000005.1, forward strand.
TGTGCTACATTCAATAACATGCAGGGATTGGAGCCATACAATAACCAGCCCCTGGGAGACATTGTGTGGTTTCATCTTTATACACAATTTATGGTCTTGGAACTGAACATAGTATATAATACGCCTCACTTAATTCAATTGTTAACACATGTTAAGTAGCTGAGAGCGCTCCTGGTCTGCAGTCATTAACACATATCACAAAGAGCATTAAGGTGGGCTGTGATGGTCTGGTATGACCCTATCAAAGAGAGAACACTTAATTCTTTCTCCTACTGTAATGAGTAAAAAACAGCTAGGTTGCAGATGCTAGCAGTGACCTTTGTTGAAATAATATAATAATAGAATATACACTTAAACACTCATAACTAAGACTATAAAGTTTTAAAACTGCTTTAACTTACATCCCAACCAGAGTGAAAACACAGCAATGAATGATGTGAGTGGCATCACTTTCAGAGCAACATGCACACCGCGTCACTACTGTTGCTTTCATTTATAGTTGTGCCTATTTAGTGCATACATGTACCTTTGGATGAGTTCATATGGATTAATAAACCTCTTTTTTTAAATCTTTTCAGTGGGTTGCACTTTGTAAGAAACATATCGGCTCAATGTCCAAGTTTGTGCCCAGTTTCTACCCCTCGACCAAGGGTTATTGTAATCGTTTTGTCACTTGTCCTGTCTGACTGTCCATTCAATGACATAATCATATTATCTGCAGAATGCATTGACATATCTGCACCAAATTTATACTGTGGATGCATCTTGGCATGGAGCAGAAGCATATTGAATATAGGTGACCTTGACCTGCTTTTTCAAGGTCAAATGGCCTTGTGTAGTTATAATATCTGAGTACTTTCAAATCTAAATATATATTTAATAAGTTTTACACAAAGAATCTAATCAAGAGCCGTACCTTTCAACAGAATCTTACACTATATTTGACTGAGGGGTTTTAAAAGTGTGCAGCACATTATATTTATCTATAAGTGCTGATCGGTATTCGGTTTTGCGCTCTTGTGCCACTGAAGTGTGGAGTTCTACCCCTCTGTGTGCTAATATCTCAAAGCCACTGTTGGATACATTCATCTTCAGACTGGTTTCCACAAATATACCCGAAACATTTTCATGTACTTTAACAAAAAAATGACATAGGCATATACTCCTAATGGTTATAATACAGTCACCACTTCCATTCCTCTGTGGTTTCCTTCAGCTCCAGCTCTGAACCCTGTGACCTGCAGCAGTCCGATAACCACATCATGCTAACTTTCATTTCTGAGCAGTTGTCGTCTTGATATCCCAGCATCCTTGAGCTCTATTCTCAGTGAATGACACTTGAGTACAGCTTCATCCAGCAGGAGGTCTGGCCTGGATTTCTGCAATTGCAAGCTCAAAGTGTAATCCTCACAAAGTCAAGCCATTTACCTCCAAATCAGGCCCAGTTCAGCGTCTCTGTGAATACGATATGCAAGGTTATTTACGCCAAAGACACACGGTGACTTTGCTCTTTCCCGGACTCTCTTTCTCGTCAGCTTTTTTTCCCCAACCTTTCTCTTTACCTCACCTTCTTTCTTTCATCTTATAATAAGCTGCAGGTATTTTAAGGAGGGTGCTTTAGAAAAGTAACTGCTCTGAGTTTACTTTGTTCTTGAAAAATGCTCTAAATAAATGCAGCACCTCAGGCTGATGGATCACCACAGCAACAAAAATGACTATTATCCAAAGTAAAGAGAAAAGAAAACTATTTCTCCACCACCATTTGAGAGTCATCAGTTCTCTAATAGATTTTATTTTCCATTAAAATAAATGATGTGACATTTCTCATCTAGAGAATGAGTAGGATCATACATAAAAGCGGTCACTTTGATGTTTTTAAGCATCTTCATCAGGCATGTTGCTAAATATTTAATGACACTATTTCAACTGCATTTTAATATGATTACTTATCACTGTCAAATTTACCAGGGAATTACTGGGACATTTTGTCACTATTTTCTTTGTTTTTTCTT
>JAPTYQ010000005.1:39140055-39155276 GCA_029814465.1 Ostorhinchus cyanosoma
TTATTTTTAGACAATAGATCTAGAAAATCTTATTTCAAGAAATCTTACCAAGATCATTTTCACTTGTTCCGTTGGCAATTTTTTTTTTTTTTTTTTATTAATTCAAGATGTTTTTACTTAATTCAAGCAAAAACATCTTGAATTCAACATGTGATGAAATATTTGGAATAGAAATGAGAAAAATACACTTGGTAAGATGTTGATTTTTGCAGTGTAAAATATTCAATTGTTGGTTGTATTAATGAACACAAGTAGCTGAACAGGACAGAGCAGCATGGTCAACAACCAGGAGTGGGCGGGGCATGAAGTGACTCATTTGCATTTAAAGGGCCAGCGCTCAAAACCACCTTTCTGGTGTCATTACTCAGAAATAGGGTTGACGACGGGCTTGTGGAGTTGAATTAATGAAGAATTTACACCCAAGCAGAGCATTTACAGTTTATGTAGACCACAGGGAAATGTAAAAAGCACAATTCCATAAAAAATAAAAATAAAAAAAAGCCAAATATCACTCCTTTAAATAAAACTGTCATTTGTGACAAGTGCTGCTGGAGTATCTATTACATCACCTTATAAAATAAACATAAATAAGCAGTGTGGGGTCTCCTGATGGGATCTCATTATGACCATTTGCTAACTAAGACAAGTGGAGTGCGATTTAAAGATCCAGGCCACTTAAACACAGCGAGAAGGTTAACCCATGCAAAGCAACATTAAAAGAATATTGGAGATCGCTGAGAACACCCTGGGGCCGTGTGGTGCCTGCTGATGCTATCATAGTATCATTGTTCTTGTGCTTAATCGCTGTGGCTAATGACAGGAAATGAAATCACCCACTGAAGACCAAAACGCTTCCCACAGAATAATTACCGCTGTTGACCTTGTGTCTCTCTCTGGCATGTAAAGCTGCACTTTCAGAAGTCTCAGCGCACACTCACAGCTTAGTCACCATATATTATCAGCTCCTTCAGGCTCCTCTATTAGGCTGAAGACAAACTAAAAACACACTAGACCAGTCACTGATTTCATGTTGTATTTGCGTCACTTGCAAACCTCTGAAGACACTTGCTGCTGTTTGCCGTAGTGGCTTTCATTTCCTGCATTCATACCAATTCAGAGGAGGAAAAAGACAACATTGTGCAGGCGGTGTTGATAGCCTCCCGCCGAACAAAGCCTAATGGAACATGTCAGCGCAGTAATATTTATGAACTCCCTTGCATTTACTCAAACATCGATTGTGCCTTTATGCTACTTGTCATTATTTTTCCACTCTGCAGAGCAACGCGTGGACTAGTTTTCCACTTAAACCTCTCTTTATTCTTTAGATGGATCCCCATTAGTTACCACTAAGGTGGCAGCTTATCCTCCTACGATCTACACACAACAAAACATCACATATAAAGCATATAACTCCAGTAAAACGCCTCAAAACCAAGGGAAAGCCAACTTCTAATGAATGAAAACACGATACATTACAGAAGGTATGTGCCTCCTTAAATGATACCTTTGCGTACATGATGTCTGAAGACGAAAATCGCACATTATTATCAAATTAACTCCTAAAGACCCAAACATCCAAAATGGACCAGATCTAAACTGTTGATCCACTAATCTTATCAATATATGTAAATAATTGGTGTAAAAATACAGTTCATCATCTTTTCATGGTCATCAGATATGACCCATTTGGACGTTCGGGGGCTCCGTAGTTACCATGGAAACACCGTCATCTTCTACAACATTGATTCACCAGTAAAAACCCATGGAGTTGGATCAATAACAGTGGCTGAACACGTTTGATTTATGTTCCATTAATGATATATTTGACTGAAAATGTCACATTTTCTTACTTTTTCTGTTTCTTTGATATAACTTTTGAATTTAATCTGAGCTTTTATGAACATATACACAATCAATCAATTAAACATAGGAAAGTAGAGGATTTTCATGGGGGGGGGAAATGCTAAATTCAGTGTAATAAATGGTGATAAATCACTTAGGAAAGGTTAAATGGAGAGAAAAATTCATTTAGGAACTGCCACACAAGTCACACTGGATCCTTATGGGTTAATGATTGCATTTGCAGTTGCAGTTGAAGTCATTTAGGGCTTAAATGTTCCAAAATCCTCCAGAAAACAGAATCAGTTGAGGATGAAGAGGAGCAAATTTGTTGACCATGTGTTCTCTGATAGATTATATTAATAAATCTCTGTAGGAGTACACAAACTACTTCATGTTATATAGGGTTCAGGATGTGTTACTATCTAAAAAGCAATTATTTGTCAGGAAGTAAAGTAAGCAGAAAAAATGTCTGAAGCTGCAGAAAATATGTGAGCCCTTTATATGTATTCATAGGCATGGATGTCAGGATGCAAAGGGTTTATTTAGAGACCAAAACAATGGGTCAGACCCAGTGAATATGAATGGGATTTATGAATGTGGGTTTTTAGGAGTTCTTACTTCCTGATAAACTTCATCGGTTACAGAAAAAAAATTCTCGCAATAGTTTCATGAGAAGAGTAAAAAATATTGTATCCCACCTTCATGGGCATCAGTGTAATGGATTCACTATTATAAAGAGAGGTTTTATGCAGTAAATCCTATTAGATTTGTTCATAATAACAGAAAGCCAGAGTCAAATATGGTCAATTCTGATGCTAAAAAGTCAACACATTGATGATCAAATCACAAACTGCTGGTTTACACTGGAAAAAAATCCCAAAAATCGAAATCTTACCAAGTGTATTTTTGTCATTTCTAGTTCAAATATCTCATCACATTTAAAATAAGACATAATCACCTAAAGCAGAACTGGGCAAAGTAAGACCTGGGGGCCACATGTGCCCCAATAGCTGACCCTGACTGGCCCACATGAGGTCATTGGCAAATTAAAAGTCAATGCAAATATATATCATACAGCTTTTATTTTGTAGAATCTGCTAAATTAACATTTTTTCCACACGTACTTTCCGTACTCAGTATGTGGCTTATGCACTGATTGGTTTGTTGGTCAGTTTCAGTCCATGAAGATGTCAGCTAACACCAAAAAAAGAAAAAGATTAAGAATGCAGAGATTTTAACAAGACATGGAAGTATTTCGTCACTGAAGTCAGAAAAGGAACTGAGATTTGCAAACAAACAAAGCTGCATTCATGGTTTTTCATGTAAAGTTAACACAGAGCTGGTTTTGCACATTTTAGAAAATTTTTTTGTGAATATTCATTAAATAGTTGTATTCTGTGCTCCACATTTTCATTGTATCATTGTATTGTTTCGTTTACTGTTTTTTATAGATACACATATTGAACAGAGCTGCAGGTGAATTGATCATGTGACCCCATAGGAAAATTAATTGCCCAGCCCTGTTTTAAGAGATTAAAGTTTTAATATTGTGAAAATAAATTAGCAATGTATACAATAAAAAGCATAAACCCCCAATGAAAGTCTAACCTCACAAAATGTTCCCAGTTTCCATTATGTGACGAATGGGTACGACTTTATTCTTGTAAATTCTAATATTTTCTCCGCCTTTGTTAAAATTATATTCTTGTAATATTATGACTTCATTCTCTTAAAATTATGACTCTATGCATTCAACTTTATTCTCAAAAAATTACTGGTTTTATCTGAATATTTTATGACTTTATCCTCATAATGACAAGTGTTTTTATTACTTTATGTGGTCGTTAGAAAAGTTATGTCATTCACCATAATAAAAATGACAATTTCAATTAAAGCAGTGCAAACTAAAACAAAATGTAAATGTAGGTTAAATCAGCTTGTTCCATCAGTGGTGTACAACGATAAAACAGATTTGCACAATATGCGACCTTTAAAGGGGTAATATTTAATATTGATATTTCAAACTCTACCAAAACCACCCATGAATCAAACACTATGCATCCACAGTCTGCATCACTTACTGAATTAAGTATAAAGCTCATTGTTTACACACATCTGACGGGATCAACTTTTATTCTTTAAACAAGAACTCGCAGTCGGTCGAAATAACACTAATCGTCATCTGTTGCTTAGGTCCGTTTTTAGACAGGAAACAGCCGCAGTAAAATGAAAGATCACCTGAGTTTTCTGTACGGTTTGTGTTGTCAATAGCTGAAATAAAGATCTGTAACTTTATATTTTCATGAACCTCATAATCAAAGTCACCCATGTAGAAGAAACACAATAGAATAGAATTTTATTACCATGTGCACAATTTAAAAACAAATTAAACCAGGGACGTTGGAATTCTTTTGCATTTTCCCGAGTCAGTAGTGACAGTTGCTGCAATTGGGTAAATCAGTTAAATTAAAATATATATGCTTACATATGTACAAATACTCATAAATAAATAAATAGGTAAAGGGCACTGATAAAAAAAAAAAATAAAAAAAACCAGACATGTACACCCAGAGGTGAATTTGCTCTGACATAGTTATTGTGATTTCATTTAAAGCTGTGTCCAGTGGTAAAAACACTGTTGCTGTCACTTTTTTTTACTCTATAAGTTGTTTCTTTCTTCTCATCACATTTTGATACTTTGGTCAAAGGCCCCACATGGTGTCACTCATTACTCCCTCTTGTGGCCACATATATACCCTGAACTGTTGGTGTAAATATACTCAGTTCATATTTTACAGTCAAATACACTGACATCTTTTGGAATAATTTCAGAAATCTTTATTCTGAACCCTTTAATGATATTGTACGGTCATTTGTTTAACATCTGAGAGTAGAAATACTACATATAGCCCCTTTAATTAACCATATTTTTTTTTCTACCCATTTAAGCTTCTATAAATTAAATGTCAATTAACAATCAATTCCTTATGCACTTGAAATATTAAATTAAATAATGTAACTTGACAGATGTGTGCTATATTCACACCGTACAAGCTCTGATATATTTACTGTACACTACAAATGACTGCCCTGTGTTGTGTGAAGGGAGAGGACTGTTCAGCAGAGCATGAATTCTACCTAACAATGTTCTCCACTTCAAATCAAACAGTTCCCACGAGACAAACAGTGAAGCGGACTCAACAGAAACAAGTTCACAGTCTGTTAAAAGTTCATCAGCGAAGACAACTGATGTTTAGAGCATCTGAAGGTGGAGACAGATCTCAGCGCTTCCATTCCATCTAGTTGCACATGAGACGTTTACGCTTTACCCTCCACACCATTACCTCTAAAGGGCTTCTGCTACTTATGTACTTTTCCTTCTCAAAGAAACTACAAAAACATTTGCAGTCCTCAGCTTCATGTCTGAATGTGGTTTTATGCCAGAGGGTGGAGGCAGTTCCAACACTTCACTTTTTTTTTTTTTTTTTCCTTCTTCCAAGATTCGACCTCCAGGGAGGTTTGTGTTACTGACTGCAGTCGATATCAGGCTTGCAGAGGCTGCATTACCATATGTCATTATCATCAGCAAGAGAGACCCCTGACAGTTATGAAAGAAGCTACGTTAACATTATTTACAGTTACAGTTCCTGCGCTCAGCTGTAGTACTCCGTCTCCAAATCTCTGCGAGGTACAGTGGAGCCTTAAAGGTTTTATGCCATTTCTTTCAAAATCACTGTTTTTATGTTGATTCTGAAGTGCTAAATAAAATAAATACAAATTATTTGATGTGATGTCCTTTTTGTCCCTGTAGCTGTGCCTCGCAGTCGTCACCTCTGTTTCTCAGCGTGTTGATTCGGCTGCACATGTCCTCTAATTGAGCCGCGCTCACTCAGACGCGGCGGCATTAAACAGTGAGCCCCCTTTAAAGCCCTGGTCTTTGAACAAGTGGAAATGATCAGTGGGTAGAGCTGAAAGCCAGGGGTTGATCCAGCAGGGTAACCGGGCACACAATTAGCATCAAACAAAGTTAACCAGGAAAGGAAAACGGCAGCTTCCAGTTCATTATCATGTCTCGCTTTGTAGGGATTGAAAATCGACACATTTTACAGCTTCAATCACCGACAAAGCTGCCAAAGCGGGTATAAGCCAGCAAACAGTCACCGTTATTACTAAATGACAACTCTGTCTGTGCTCATCACGCCCTTGCTGTCTCCTTGCTCATGTGACATTTTCAGTTTCCACCATGTTTTCAGGGATCAGGTTTTCAAATCAAAGCTGTGAAACAAGCCGAGCTGTGGCCCAAGAGCCTACCAGGCTCCGAACGTGACCACCAGCGGATAAACAGCACGGCACGGACGACAAACATCTCTAATATCGAAGCCTGAAACCTGCTAGTGATACCTGGAAGTTTGTGTGAATGTGCTCCTATGGGCTCAGTCCTGCAGCTTATTAGACTGCAGCAGCTGTTAGTTGCTAAGTGACAGGATATCAAACTTCAGACAGAGGAGGAGGATGGACAGAATATTTATTTAAGCAGAATGAACACATATTGCTTTTAGGCAGAAACTTTGCATCTTTTTGTGTTCACTTTTTCAAAACAAAACTTCATTTTTTTTATTTTCTCCTATAGAAGATGGAGCTCTGGATGTGGTGGGAAAAAAAACTCATTAAACTAATGTTTGTTTGCATTTTATTTTTTCCATTGCCCCATCTGTTTTATTACTGCTGGGTCAACATAAGGATGGAAGGATCAGTAGAGTATTACATCTTATCTGCCCACACAAACAGAGATTTTTCTAGATAGGTGCTTTCAGCAGCTGTTTAAAAAGCAAAAAATATGACCACACATCCTTCCACAAAATCTGTTCATACAATGAAAAAACAGCAATTAACAGTTACAAATGCTCAGACAAACTATTGTTTCTGATGGGCATTAAACTGCGTACACTGTGGATAATATCGACTTTAATCTGTCATGACACTGACTCACAATGACAACGTAAACTTCAGTTACCATGTGTTGGTTTTTGTTGTCAAAGTATATTATTTACATTTTAAGCCCTTTTTCTACAGCACTTCTGTTACTGGAATATTTCACTTTTATTCAAGAACGACGTCTGTGTAAATGAAACGGTGGATCATTTGGTCCCGCCTCTGTCTCGCCTCTGGAGGAAAGTACCAGAGCCGTGATAAAGGTGGAATTATGATTGTGAAACGCTATGTAAAAGGAACACCTCTCATTCTGCAACCAAGGTGTGAAGTTTGGACGACGTATTGCGTGTGCGACCCCCGCGCTGGGGTGGATTTCAAAAAGAGCGTGGGCCATGTACAGAAAACAAACATATCAATGTGACCAGATAGAAGTCCAACTGGGGAGACGCAGAGATCCACGAGCTGTTGTCGCTTTGGGCAGAGGACTCTATCCATGCGAACATTTGTGAAACTGGAGACGTTAGCAACACCGTTATGCTCTGGGTATTTCTGAGGTGCAAGTTATACGTCACACTATACGCTGCGCCACCGGCTCTTTGATTCTGGAACTCAGGTCCGCTGTGTAAAAGTCCAGCCTGTCTCACCTCTGTCAGTCCTTTGGTTTTTTCTGTGGAAATCAATCAGTGGTGGAATAAAGGTGGGATCATCATCTCCCCTTTTCTCTGGGGTCTCTGTGTAAAAGTGGTTATTGAAATCTAGAGTCTTATTCACTTATGTTTGATGTTTCAGGTGAACTTTTGTTACATAAAACAACTACAGACGTGCACAAATTGGATTTCTTCATTTGTCTTGATCACACTGACTTTAGAAAAAATTTGTAAAAATCTCCCCGTGACCTAAAACAGTAATATCCATAACACGGAAAATCCTCAACCCTTTAACCTTTTCAAGTTAAAACATCTCAATATTGTTCGAATGACACTATTGTTGAAACTCACTGTTGTTGAAGACATACGGTTTAGCATTTTACTGCTTTCAACAGGATGTTAAATGTGGTATTTCAGAGACAGGTAGATCCCAGCTCCAAGTTGAAATACAGAAGCGCTAGTGTTACATCATCTTATGTTTAAAGTCAAATTTAGCAGTGCTGGGGAAGCTACTTTGCAAGTGTAGCTTGTAAAACTACAAATAGTTCAGCGTGGCAGTAGTTCAAAAAAACTACATTTCTATCCCTGGAGAAATGTAGTTTGTAAAACTATGGCTGGAAGAAGCAGTATTAGCCACAACTTTTTATTTTCAGCGTTAAATTCTGTATGCACAAGTGGTGTATATGAAAAAAAGATATAACCATGGTTGGGGTAGCACGTTGCTATCGGGGGTGGCGCTGGTGGGAGGGTTGTCCATGGTGGTAACGAGCACAAAACATTAGTAATGATCAGACATCTGTGGAGCATTTGAGTGCTACCACAAGTCAGACATGATCATACCTTCGAAGCAATTAAGGATGAAAAAAGGGGACCGTCTTTCATTCAATGCTGTAATACAACTTTATATTACAAAAAGGAAATCTAAAAAAAAAAAACACCTTAATTTTATGTTTGTAGTTTGCAAATTAGGTTGTTAAGACTACAAAAAAAGGACTCACCCCCCCAAAAAAACACACTTGAAACTACTTGACACGGCACAAAATATGAAAGTACTTTAACTACCAGCAAGTTACACCAAAATCTACGTAATTCATACAGAAATGTAGTGCCAGTGAAGGCAGTGGTGGGTAAAGCTGAAGAGATCAAGTGCATCAAACGTCACCAAAGTTCAGTTAATGTCCTTTTTGGTTGGTTAACATGTCAAAAAGAAGAGAAAACAGGCACAATTTTTTATCCAATCAGAAATGTACTTTTAACCAAAGCCTAAGAACTACCACCGCACTTTGATATGACCTGGTCCTAGGTTGGATGTTAAACTCAACAAAACATTTAGTCATTTTCAATCAGTTTAGACCTTTTTCTTCATGTATCAAACCAGTGATCATCTGAAAAATCCTTCAAAGACCCAATAAAATGTGACTAAAACAATGAACGCACTTTGGGGAAAAAAAAACACCTTTCTATTTTAGAGGCTTTTAACACAGATTGAGGATAGAGAATTACAGTGAACCTGTGGATTCAGCTGCTTAACTCTAAACCTAATATGATTTTATTGAATTCTTGCAGCACTCTTTAAGACAGCTCTTCAGCCAAGTGGGGCAAAGACTCAAGAAACACAAATCAGCCTAAAAGTCTGATTTATTAATTACCTTTTAATGTGGGAGCCTCAGGGTTGTGCAAACGGTGCCAGAGAAAAGAACTTTGAGTAAATCCATTGTCCTTGGGAGGCGCTCAATCTTTCAGAGTGAATGGATAAGCATTAATTATTCAGTAACATTCAGCCCAAACAAACGGCACGTCTGTTATAGCTCACAGAGCTCGGGGGCACATCAAGGCCCCTCCTGGCGGTCTGAGGAGGGGCACACCTTCAGCATGCATACCATCACATCCATAAATGCATGGTACATGAGTCCTATCTCGGCCTTTCCTAAGTGCAGTGCGAGGCGTTTGCATGTGCTGTATAATCCAGTGTGTGCGTCTGAACGGACATTAAGACTAAGACCTGACCCCGGTTTCCTCCTCTTTGATTCCTTCCTGTTTCGGCAGCACTCCTCGCAGTCTCCATTCGCAGTGACATCCAATTCTGTTTGCAAATTGAGCAGCAAACCTCATCCAATTTGGCTAAGATCAAGTCATATGCATTTCTGAAAGCCACCCACCATTTCTTCCATTTTAAGATGACCGTCACACCGAGCTCTCGTTTTCTCGCACATTTCCACTAGATAAACACAACGTTTTAACACTTAACATGATCTGATGACTCACCCTTTTTTGCTGTGAGTGTTTTGTTTTTTTTTTGTAGACGAGCACCTGTAGCGGCTCAGCCTGGCTGTCGTAGGGAGGTGGGTGAGATCTATTTAACAAACAGTCACTTCAGATTCTCTGTTGAATTAACAGAGACCTTTACCGAGACAGAGACGAGTGCCGCTGTCAAACATCAGTCATGCATGCACTTTTATTTGTCTCATGCTGCAAAATGCTTCATTCATTATCAAATGCACATCATGCCGGTAATTCAGAGGATTGAACAAGTGATTGACACGAGCTGCCTTTCTTGTTGGGGACTATTAAAAAAAAGAAATGAGACCTCTGGAGTGCAGCTTACCTTAGGGTTATGTCACTACTCCTGCCTCATGCTTTTTAACTGAGATAAACAACAGATGTACATTTGTCATAAATACTGTGGTAGTGGGAGCAGTTTTAACCCATAAAGATCCAAACATCCACCATAAAAACCAAAAACATCTACTGATCTAAACTGTTTAATACCTGTTGATCTATTAATCCTATCAATACATGTAAATAACTGGTGTAAAGTACAGTTTGTCATCTTTTTATGGATATCAGATATGACCCATTTGGACCTTCAGAGGCTCCGTAGTTACCGTGGAAACATATCTTTTACAATATTTGCCATGTTTCCGCGATGTGGTACCGGCTCGACTCGATTGAGCCTTTTTGCGTTTCCTCTGCGTAAAAGAAATGGAAGGAATCTGGTACCTGGGGATAGTTTTTCAGTATTTCTACGCTGAGGTTCCAAAATGTGTGAAGAGATACTAAAAGGTGACATGTAAACACTGATTCAGAAGTTTACAGTAAATATGGCAGTAAATTAAAACGCATGACGGCAGCTGATAAAACTACACCAAGGTCGTTTCAGGATTGTCAGACCTTTCTGTCCTTGGTGGCTGATGAAAAGATTCAGCATGAGCGTCACAGGACAACACGTAACAAGTGAGTTTATCAGCAACTCTCTGAGAAGACGACACAGATGTTAAGTGCTGCGTTGCTATGACGACCAGGTACTGTAAACTCAGTAGTATCCTATAATGGAAACGGCCGCCAGGAATAATACCTGGTACCTGAGTCGAGTTGAGCCAAGCCTGTTCCATTTAGTGGAAATGAAGCAATTGATTCACCAATAAAATCCATGGAGTTTGAGACAGTTTATGTTCAGTTAATGATATATTTTACCAAAAAAGTAACTTTTTCTTCAGTTTTCTCTACTTTGTATATAATAAATCTGAGCTTTTATGAACATCTACGTGTTCAGTAAATTATAGGAAAGTATCAGATTTTCACTGCAAAAATGCAAAATAGAGGATTGCTTTTTAACAAACACTGATAATCACTTAGGAAATGTTAAATATTAAGGCCCAATCCCAATTCACCTTTTACCCCCTGAAAATGAGTGGCAAGAGGTAGAGGTTGAAATATCCCCCTAAAGAAATGGGACAACACTTCGTGGCCTGTTACATCATCAGTTGTCTCTTTGATCCGCCGTTTTACAAAAAGATGCGGAAGATGACAGTAAATATAGGTTCATCCACATGATGACGGCATAAAACTACATCCTGCTCGGTCCAGGACTTTGGTGGCCGACGTAAAAATTCAGACGAGACAACACGAAAAAAGTGAGTTTATCAACAACTCTCAGCAGCACAGAAGTGGACCACACTGCTATAATGTCCAGGTACTGGAAAGTCGGTACTATCCTGGAATGGAAACGGTCTCCAGGAATAGTACCTGGTACCTGAGTCGAGCTGGTTCTACATAATGGAAACACCGCTATTAACAGACGCGAAAACGTATTCCCCATGCACACACCAGTAGCTGTTAGCATCTGTTCCATGGGCTTTATGCACCTTTTTGTGGCTATAACTGTAAACCACAGAAATGTAATCTATTACACATTAAAACAGCATTAATGGTCAATCAAATTATTAAGTTGCTTTCGAAAAAAATCCGTACATTTGTGCGTTTCTTTCGTCACTGCTGCACTTTTTGGCTGTTTACCTCCATCTGGCGGATGATTCTAACAGAATTATGGGAAATATCTTCTACCCCTCTGTTTGTACTGTGGTCCTGGTTTGTCTCCGTTTCAAGGCCTTTACAGTCCTACCCCTTAACCCTTCCCCTCCATCTAATTGAGAATTAGGGACAACACTACCCCTTCACGTGAACACGCAAAATGGAGGGGTAGGGGTAAAGGGTGAATTGGGATTCAGCCAAAGAAATCATTTGTGAACTGCCACAAATGTAGCACTAGGTCTTTAGGGGTTAAGATGAAAAAAAAACAAAAACAATTAAATACAGTAAAACACTAAAATAACACTGTTTTTCCAACCGATTTCTAATTGAATAAATGCTATGAATATTTTATAGCTGTAAAGATACAAAAATTGCTAAAGAAAAAGTCATGAATCTGTCATGGGCCCCAGTTTAAGGCTCAGAGTAACACCGTCATCATGGATGTCAAATCTGGCACTCTAGTGTGTAATAATTCAAATGTCCCTTTGCAAGAGGGAGTGAGTAAGTGTGTTCTTTGTTTCCATACAGTGTGTGTATGTGTGAGTGAGAGTGTGTGCATGTGTGTGTGTGTGTGTGTGTGTGTGAGGGTGAGACCGACAGACAGTGAGAGCAAGGCCTGATGGGATGCTGTATATAGTGCGCTACTGTGATGCAAGCGCTCCAGTCATGCATACTGAACAAGCCTCCTTCATTAACTATCCAACAAGCCCCTCTGTCTGTCTTTTGTATTCACACAAAACCATATTCCTGTAGTGTCTCATTGTTACTTTTGGTGGATGGTCACTGCATTCACATATGAATAAATATCTGCTTTTCTAAGCTATTTCTACCAACTGATAAAATACAATAGAGATGACGTTACATTATGTCCCATCTGCAAAAAGACTCGTATTTATAAATCGGTATTCTTGTTTGTCTTGATAATTTCCTGGTGTGTTTACACGTCTACAGTAAAGGCCGTCATACTTTTTCCCCTGAGTGAAGAAACTGAATATTCACAGTTTTATTAATCCAGATGACTTCTTCATGTACATTTTTGAAAACATCTTAGAGTCTGATCATCACTAGAGCGCACAGGTAACGAAAAATAAAAACTAAAGCATTGAATTTAAGGTGAACAGATTGATTCATGACTGCAAACAAAACATTCCACCTTTAACCTGAGAGCTGATTATATTGTCTCCAGCTGCTCTGATGAAGGATCGGATGAATATGGATGCAACAATCTACAGATGCATGTCTAAGTGTTCATGGGAAAAGTCTTTGTAAAACTTTTAAACAAACTAAAACAAGTTACTATTCATTAGAACTATAATATTGTCTCTGATGTTCCTCTGTGTTTAGTACATCTAATATCCTTGGTTAGGCCTTTAGATTGTAACTAAAATTTAATAATGCTTACGTAAATAACCATTCATCCTTGTGACTTTAATTGCACAAGCATACAACCAATCCAGTCTGTTTTATCACTTAAAGTATTTCTAAAAAGGACAGTAATCATGGGCATCACAAGCCTTCAGAGTTTACTGCTGCATGGTTTTCTAAACAATCAAAGCTATTCATGAAGTCAGTCCTACCTAATTGAGGGGTCACGTCTTTAAAAGATAATTCTAACTCTTTTTCATACTTTTGCCCACTGTTTTTCCACGTTCTAATATTGGATACAAATGTCACTGGTTACTCTGGAAACAAGAAGGCTTGTGGTTTAGACGGATCACCGAACAATATTTAAAATATATTGTGCTTTTAAAACGTATTAAAGCCGATGAATCTGTCAGAAAGTTGCCAACATTAGCCTCCACTTTCTGCTGCTCATATAAGGCAAAGGAAAAATTTAGCCAAGAAACCAACTGAAAGACAATTTTGTGGAATTGCTTTTGGCTGTGGCTTCAAATTAATGTATAATTACGGTCTCTGTAGGTTCTGCTGTTAAAGAGTGAATGTGGTAATACTGTACAACAGAGGAGTTAACTATAACTGTCAAGAAAAGATGCAGAAAAGTGCTGCCACAGGTAACATGAAACAACATTCTGTGTCTCTTTGCTATTGAAAATGCTTATGTGTTTTTTTTTTTTCATAGATGGGGCACCTCAGTGTTACAAGCCATGTTTTCACTCTTACTAAAAATACACAAGATGTTGGAGAAACAGCTGATGTGTCATGTGAGTTAAAGATTCGTCACTGTAGAAAATGTGTTTCAATCTCTCTGTATTATCATATCTGATATTTAACCAGGTCAAATGCTCATTGAGATCTTTTCTAGCTCTGTTTCATAAACAAGTAAAAAAATAAATAATCATCTCAAACCATTGAATCTTATCCTTTGCTTCAACCTTTTCTTGTGCGATACTTTAAAATGTCATTTATGGAAACACAGTTAGTAACAGGTGTGTCACCAATTAGTAATATTAGCTTCTGCCGTGTCACACCTCCCGTTCGTAGACTTGTTTTTCTTCGTGTAATTGTATAAATGGCGTCTGATGAAAACCCAATATGCATCTGAAAACTCAAACCGTTTACAGATGCACACGTGACGTCATACTGTTTAATGAGTCCGTATGCGTCGCACAATGCAGTGTGTTTATCAAATATCCCGTTAAATGTGGCGAAAAACATCAGACATCACACATTACACCTTTAAAAAGAATCACAGCTGTTAATGTGGTAAGTCTTACGCATACTAACCTCCATTAATGATCATAGCTGCAGCCCTCCACACTACCTCTGCACCCCGAGCTATTACAGTCAACCAAAGCATCACAAGATGATGATTGGCGGGGCAGATTAACATGACTGGCAGCGGCTACAAACAAGCCCAGCGGCGTGCCGTCACCGCCCACGCTCAGGCAGCCATTTGCCCTGCTCTCCTACCCAGCGTCAGGTCTGCTGCTGTTTACATGTCAGATTCTATTTACTCAGCAAGGCCTCGCCGTCTGTTTCCAGTGGATCAGACGCATTTCCTGGCCTCCTACCACCTCAGATGCTGCACAATGTGATTCAACAGGGGTTATTGATGAGACGGCTGGGCACTGGTACACCTGTAGCTCTGGTTAGATGGGGGACAGGTAGAAAAAGCAGACATCCTAGAACAGATTATCATGAATCACCTCTCAAAGCAAGAAGAAAGCAGTCAAAGAAACATGCACACAAGGATCGGAGGTGTTAGTGTCACTTTTTTTTGCATCGTTGCCTCAAAACTAACAAGCTAGCACACAAGGGCTTACTGAGCAATAAGGGTTCATGGTCGAGCAAGTTTCTGAAATCAATCAGTATCACGGGCCGGACAGATCTCAATGAAAACAAGCCGTGGTGATGAGCAATGATGTTGCCATGACAACAGGCAGGCTGAGCGTGCAGCCTGGCTTTGGTATCTTCAGGCGTGCAGCAGGCAGCACCCAGACGGTTTGGGGTTTTAACCTCTTAAGTGGCAGAAAGCAAGCTGCAGTCTCAGATGGGATCATGGGAGAATGGAAAGCGGGTGGGGGGGGG
>JAPTYQ010000005.1:39167335-39177934 GCA_029814465.1 Ostorhinchus cyanosoma
TTTTATTTTTTTTTTTTTTATTTTTTTTTTTTCACGTGGGTATTTTACTTTGTTGTTTGTATGCTAAAAAAGGAGTATTGTGATATTTGCAAGAATTTCTGGTGTGAGGTATTAGTGCTGCACAATATTGGAAAAAACTGACATTGGGATTTTTTTTTAAACCCTGTGATATATATTGTGATATGAAAATGAACTCCGGAGGATATAACAGCTGTGTGGTGCTGATGTAAAAGGTCAAACAAATTAGTTGTTTCCTCTCGTCTCACAGAACACGTGTTTCAGTTTCATCGCGTCTTGTTGCTGAAATAATTCCAGATTACTGACACTGATTTTCTTTGTGGCACCAAATCTTCGTTTTCTGTGATTTTTCTTTTTTGTTTGTTGCTCATTTTTAAATGTTGTTACTAGCGACTCACTCCATGTGCAGGGGCGTGGTCTGATTTGACAAACTGATGAAGAACGATTGTGATTGGTGGATCGCTGTGCGCAGTGTGTGTCAGGTACCTGGGTTGAATTTAGATGAGAACGCCTTGAGTTCATTCGCCTCTTACTTCACTGCACCCACGATGGGACTATTGTGTACACGTACATTACGATGACGAAGCTCAAACGATATATTATTCAGGTCTAATCAGTATCATGACATATCGTATTATATTGTCTTATGATTTGTATCGTATCTGCAGATTCTTGTCAGTACACACCCCTGTTCATGAGTGTAATGTATGTGAGTGAATGGACATCTGTTTGGAATTGGAAAAACTCACTGCATTCATGTGTTTAAAACCAAATCTTCTCACAAAGTGTTCAGCTGCGACCTTGTTCAACAGCAAGGCGAAGCGATTTTTCTGCCCTTCAGTCTGAACTTTCTGTACCATCCTGCACCGACTGGGTTTATATCTGATGAAGCACAATACCTCTACCCGCCTCCCAGACATCTGACAACACAATCCTGCTGACTCCGAAGACGCCCAGTGACCAAGGGGACAGGCCTTTCTCCTAAAATAAAACATCTGCCATTTGAAATGTCTCCTGGAATAAAGATAAAAGCTCATATTTCTTTCACAGTCTGAGGGAAGAGCAGATCCATACTGAGCTCCAGCAGCATCTCTGTGTCGGTCTTTGATTCTTTATGAGAGAATTTAAGGAGACATTTTACCTCATAGATTCACGAAAAGGCTGGTGACTTTCGGCTGCTCATTACAAATTCGTCAGATTTTCTGATAGGAGTTTCCATTACGATAACCCTCTTATCATGACAGCGTAGATTTGTTCAAAAAGGGCATTGTTTTTTCATAAAGTTTAGAGTCTCACAGGAAGACATTTAACATAGAATGTGAATGACAGAGTGGATCAATGGACTTTATTGGTATTGCATGTTGTACAATAATATTAAGTGCAACTCTGTGTGGTATATGATAAAACAAATGCAGTAAAACAGATAAAAACAGATGTCAGATATGCTCATCTGGGGCTAAAATACCTTCCTTTTCCCTTCCCATAATGCAACTGTATGGACCGTTAAACAATCATCTTCTTTAACATGCACACAGAGGATTCTTTGCCAAACCTCATTAGAGGCAAATGAAGCTGTAAAGTAATGAATATTCACAAACCTGCTATTTTTACATACATGTTTGCAAGGTAACAGCTTTCTTTCCTGTGTTTTGCAGGTGCGGTCGTCTTGGTAACCATTACCACCACCAGCTGTCAATCAGAGACTGAAGAAACTACAAGAAAGAATGTGTACTGTGGTTTTTATTCAAAGCATCAACACCTCAGGAAACATTCTAAGTAAAAGCATGATAATACGGTGCTACGTACAACCCTGATTCCAAAAAAGTTGGGACAACTTTGTAATGTTTTTGTCCAAGTTTTCACCTTACAATCTCACACAAAACAAGTCTGTCCAAATTCAATCACTCATACAACTCTTCTATTAAACCATCATTTATCCATTGAACTGTTTAGACAAGAAACACAAGAACATTTAGGGTGTTTTCGATTGGAGCGGTTGCACTGGAACAAGTCTTTGGCCCGGTTCGATTTGGGCATATGTGGAAAACAATAATCCAGCTCTGTTCAAAACAAAACAACTGAGCTGAGACCGCTTGGAAGAGGTGGTCTCAGCCTGGTTGCAGTCACTCCCCGGAGCGGTTTGTTTACAGTGTGAACATGACCACAGTGATAGAAAGAGACAACTACAGTTTTCTCTACAACCCTGAGTGGGACCGGTTCCAGAGAGTCATATATGGAAACGTTGCAATACAAATTCCACATCATAAAATGTGGAAATCAAGAATGTGAAGGGGACAGATATCGCTGGAGATATTATATGGGGGGTGCGTTCTGTTCTGTGTGTACCTCGCAAAGTGTACGCACAGATCATACCACTGTACAAAGTGAAAAGTGAAACTTAAGACACTTTACTAATTCCTTTAAGTCTCCTGTTGTTGTGCAGCTCATTTTCTTAACAGGCTAAAATCCATAAATAGGGTTAAAATTCACGAAAGCATTGACTAAAACTCTGTTAAATACATTTCTGATACCCCTTTAATGAGAATGATTAAAAGTATGCCTATGTAAAATAAATGTGACACTTTCCCTTTGCTATGAAAAGTAATACTTACCTGTTTGTAGATTCACTAGAACATTTATACTAGAAAACCACAACAGTTTGGGTCATTTTTTTGTTGTTGTTATGTACTTTGATGATCAAGTAAGGATTCCGTTGTGAGTGTGGAATGACGCACATGCAAGAGACAAGATAGCGAGCCAGACCCATGGACCATGATTCGAGAAAGTTCTCCTCTTCGTGCCAGTGAAAGGACCCGCTGCACACCGGGGAGTACCAGTAAAATCGCTGCCAGTGGTAGGACGGCTGAAATCTGAGCTTTTTCTCAACTGTGCCTAACTAGCATTTTCACTTGGATTTTGAACTGAACTGAACTTAACCAGGATTTATTGCTTTGAACTGAACTGAACGAGAGGGTGGAGCTGCTCCAGTATCAGTCCCACCCACTTGTATCAATCCCACCCACCACCAGAATCAGCCACGCCTACCAGTTCCGAAGCGGCGCCACAAACTGCATCAAGATACAGGCTGTTTGTGAAAGATTATGATACAGGCTGTTAGTGAATTAATTTCAATTACATCACATTAATTACTGTTATAACATCTGGTCTAAGTTACCCTGTTGAATATATGGAAGTGTACAGATTCATAGTGATAATAGTTTCAGGCTCTGTTCATCCTTCAGTCAGATAATGTAGTGTGTCTTAATATATGCAGTAGGTTCTCCAGTATTATGTGTCGTTCTCAGCGGTGCAGGGCAGACAGTGGAATTAGTAAAGATGTTAGACGCTGATGCACGTCACCAGGGTATGATTCAAAACTGAATTTTTGCATTTTACATTTTTATTTCCATTACACACAGCAGGACAGATGGATGAAGAGATTTTGTAGAGTACTAAACCTTAGAATAGCCTATTTATCCAAAAAGAATTACTAGAGGCCTATTATACGCATCAGTATCAGTAAAATCACAAATGCCCCTGTCCTTAAAGAGGGGAGATCCAAAAAGTAATTCTTTTTTAGGCGTGGCTGATTCTGGTGGTGGGTGGGACTGATACAAGTGGGTGGGACTGATACTGGAGCAGCTCCACCCTTTTGTTCTGCAGCGAGCACCACTTGAACTGAACTGAACTGAACTAAACTGAACTGAACTGAACTGAACTGAACTGAACTGAAGAAGCATTTCAGTTTGGATCTGGAACTGAATTCAAATCTGATTTAGGAACTGGAACTGATCTTGAATAAGGTTTGAATTGAACTTGAACTGACTGATTTATTACATTGTGAACTGTGTTATATTCATATTTGTTGAACTTCATGGTTTTGTGATATACAGTATGCAATGTTTTATTTCTTAGTGGTGTTGAATGGGTAATGATTATCTCTTACCTGTGAAAAAGAGTTAACTCAAAGGGATATCAAGGACAATAATAGGTATAGTATTTCTTTAGTTATAGAGTTATTCAAAGACCGGTCTAATTAATAAAAGGATAACTGATAAACTTAAATCAACTGTTTTACTTAGATATTTCGTTTGATTAAACTTCTGCATTTAAAGTACCTGGTCTCAGCCAATTTTTATGTTTTTAGCTCCACTCCTTACGAACCCAGAACTGGTCCAGTTGCCCTGTTAGTGTATAGGTTGGTACACGTGCTAAACGAGCAGTAGACGGAATTAGTTTTTTGTGCCAGTCAGATTCAGCTGCAACGCTTTGAGCCCCAATCACAACCATGGTGTACAATTAAAAAAAAAATTAAAAAAAACACCACCAAAAAAAAAAAAAAAAAGCTAACCATGGGCCCTTGGATGGAATTAGGCTAAAATCCCAAAGGAAGAAAATTGAGCTGATTAAAAGTTGCCTCTCTAATTGAGAGAGCCGAGCTAATTTGCGATGAATCCCAGATCCTTTTCCTCTGCTGCAAGAGACAAAGTCATTAATAAGCTGTGTATGTCTAATTAGAAGTGATGATTGGAAACGGTGGTTTATTTAACTGGGGTACTTGGAAAAACTTTGGCACATAATTGCATTTGATTGGAATAAATGAGGAGGAGAGTTTACTAGGTTTACTGCTTGTCTTATTGATGTCATTTTGGACAATCCTTAAATAAATCTACTTCTATTCAACCTAAGTAGATATATGTTTTTCTACTGCTTACCCTGGTCACTTTGCTGTAACTGTTCTCCTATGGCGCCATCTGTAGGACACAGGGGGGGATTTCAGCAACTCCTTCAGTTTGATTGGACCACCATGATCAGATTTAAGAGCTGAATTTGGTTCTGCAGTTGGGCTCTGCGTATGTACAAGGACTGAAATAGGCCTGTTATATCAGTAAAAGAGGCAGATCTTGAAAATTTCACATGGCATGGCAGTGGGATGGCAGGAGGTCTTGCCAGGGTGCCATGGGGTTCTCCTCAGTGGGGTATGTGGAATCACATATGTATAAAAGGAGTCAATAACACTTTTAAATTATGTTTTTAATTGTTATGCAATAGAGTAGAAATTTGCTTCATCTTTAGTTTTATCATATTTACTGATAAAATAAGGTCCATGTAAAGCTTCGGACCTTAAACATGTTGTTCTACTGGGTAACATGTTACGTCACTGCACTGGAGTCTATAGGGAAAATAAAAGCATACATATTTAACTTGACTTTGTGTGTTTGGGAACCTGCCTTGACCTGGTGAAGCTGGGAAGCTCAGATGCTCCACTCTGCTGGTTAATGTTTCCAGACACACTCCGTGCATGTGGAGCAGGAGGTCCGGTCGATACACAGATTCCTCATGTTTGATACAGGGGCGGAGCTATGTATTTAAGGAGCTGAAGATTATTTTTATGATTATAATTTTTTTTTGTGAATTAATCTTTTATTTCAATACGTTGGGAGGATTTTGGAATAGTGCTCAGTTTTTGTTGTTTTTGTTAGATTTTGGGGGGCAGATGGAGGACAAGGCTATAGAATGGGGGGGGGGCTTGCCCACCCTTGCCACCCTGTAGATCTGCCCCTGACCTGGTGTGATTGTAACATGGGCAGAGTTGTAACCGTACCATTTCCTGTAGTTTTGGGATAAATCAGGAGTCATACGCCCATGAAAAATGGATTTTAAAGTAGGAAAGTAACATTTCTGGACAGGATTATATTTTGTTTAGTTTTTCAGGCAAAGATATGATGTTTATTTCTCCTTCTGAATCAAACAGCTATGATAACACAACTTTTAAACTATAGCTAACAGGGCTAGGGTTGATTCTATCCCCTTAAATCCAACTAAGACCTTCTGCATTTTAATAGTTTTCCAGAATGCCTATGCACAGATATAATACTGTGCAAAAGTCCTATTAAAGCCAACATTAAGTTTGATGGTTTTAGTAAAGTTATAATGACCACGTATATGTATTTCTCAACCTGTGTATTAAGATACAAACTGGATATATGTAAAGTATGTACAGCAGTAATAAGAAAAAACAGCAGGTGGTAGTATTGACTGTGTCCTCCCTTTGCACATCACATAAAGGACAAATCCCTGTATTTTCTTGTTGTATTTGAAGAATAGAGAATGACAAACACATTTGCACACTTATTTCTACCCTGCAAAAACAATGAATCTAGAAATGGTTAGACTTTTACACAGAACCATGTGTTGACACTTGTGTTGGTTAGATCTACTCGCTCCTCACACAGTAGGCTGAGCAATAATCACAGCATATTATTTTGTCTTAACATAAGGAACACTGTGTATTTGACATTCATTTTCATATTCTCGGAGAAGTTGCAACTATTTACAGAACAAGAATGTGGGCACTATAAAAGTTAAAGATTTATTAGACACTGATTAGTTTGAGTTACAGGTGCTAAAGCCAAACAGGTTCCAGTTATAGTCCTTCTACCCTTTACAGTAGACATTTATAAATGAATAAATGTGTCAATTGATAGTATATATATAGTACATATCAGTTTTAACTCATAAAGACCCAAACAGCCACCAGTGACCAAAACCAATCTCAAATGTTGACCATCCCATGATCCACTAAACTAATTAATACACGTATAAACAATAATTGATGTAAAATACAGTTTGTCGTCTTTTCTCGGTAATCAGATATGACCCATTTGGACGTTCAGAGGCTCCGCGGTGAACATGGAAACACTGTCATCACTGATACACCAATGAAACCCATGTAGTTGGATCAATGACAGTGGATGGACACACTTGGTTTATGTTCAGTTAATGACACATTTCACTAAAAACATAATTATTTATTCAGTTTTCTCTATTTCTGATATAATCACCCTCAACTTTAATCTGGCCTTTAATAAAGATCTAGACAATCTGTAAATGAAATATAGAAGTTTCACATAAAAAAACTAAAACAAAAATGCAGAGGATAATATTATAATCAAACATGATGAATCACTTAACGTGGGCTAAATGAAGAGGAAAATTTCCTTTTCATAATTGCCACAAAAGTAGCATGGGATGTTTACAGGTTAAATATGGGATGATGTGAAAATGTTGCAATCATTGTATTTGTTTCTGTGCCGCAGGTTAAAACAAATAGTGCAGATTTACTTCTATTTTTCTGCATGTGTACTTTATGCACTACTCCACTACCTTGAGTTTACATTTATTAAACATTATCAGTTGACAGCTTCATGTAGAGCTTTAGTTCTGTGATCTCTTTGTGTAGTTATTATTATAGGACCAAAAACTGCTTGTACATAATACTAACTAAATTAATAATTAAAATGATATCAAACTAGTGTGTTGACCCTTAGGGAACGGCCTGTTCTTGATCCTCTGAGACAATTCATTCCTTTCCTTTTTTAATAACATTCCTCTGGCATTTTCAGTTGAATAACCTGTTAGCTGTTAGGTCATGAAATTTGACCCCGTAGTCTTATCGTTTATCTGTTGCGCGGTAACCCAGTTCAGTGATGACTCTATGATTCTGGGCAAAGCATCGTGTTTGGCCATTGGGAGGCCATTGTATTCCAAAATTACTCATATCTCCCAAAATATTGGTCCTATCAACTTGCTGTTTTCACTAGTCTCTTGCTTGACCAAAAATACATAAACATGCCAAATGGCAGCAGTTAGCTCTGTGTGGACTTAGTGTGACACCAGACAGACAGACGGTCTTCACTTCCTTTTTATTATATACGATAACAGCTGATAACAAGCAGCAGTAAAGACAGGAGCAGAGGTGATTGGCCTTTCCATTTGTTCAATAGCATGTTGACATTGATAAGACCAACGAACATGCCTTTAATACTTAACTTTGCCATTCCCGGCTACTATCCACTCTTTAACACACCATCTGCAGTCTGAATCAGATGAGTTCTGTATTTCACCTTGACGTTCAGACATCTGGGGCTGATATTGTTCCATTTTTTTCCCCTTGTTGATAGATTAGCACTTAATATTGAGTAGTTCTTGAATTTCCATAGAAGTAAAAAGTTGTGTTATTTCTCCTCTGCTGCCCATAAGAGGTGTGTACACAAGGACAGTACAAACACACATCTAAGCTGGAATGAAACATATGAATATAAATTAAGAAAATTGGATTTTTGGTAGAGGAAACCTATAGCTAAGTGTGGGTTTCAAAGGCACTCACAGTATTGGTGTGTTTAAATGCATTAATAATGCTCATAAAAAGAAGGTCTAGCAACTTGGTAATATTTTTTTGTTGTTGTTTCATATGTCTGACTTAGGACATTAGATGACTGTACAAGAGCAGCACATATAAATATTAACCTTAAATAATCAGAAGGAAATCAATAATAGTTGTCACTTTTGATTTTATTTTCTACTAAGGCCTGTTTCACTCTACTTCCACATGATATACAACACAAACATGTAACATTATGCATAAAGGACAACAAATGACACATAACATTTACAAAAGAGTTTAAGGCATATGGGCTAAAGGTGGATCATGTAAATCTATAGGATGAAACTTGGATTTGGAAATCAGGAGTGAAATTTTGAAGGTGAAACCATATAATGCTGATAAGTCATGCTTTATACCTGAAAACTATGACAGGGGTTTTTAATTTGATCAAAAAATAATAATTTTGCATTTGTTACTTTTGCATTGACTATAATTTTGACTTAGAAAATTCATTTATTTATTTTAAAAAAATAATAAAATCGATAACATTTTCTGGAATCTGTTGATTTGTCTAAACAGGGGGAAACTGTTAGAGACACATATTATATTAGACTATTCTCTGTAAAAACCAGGTGTCCAGAGCATGAGTCATGGATGGGTCGTGCTGACATATCCACCCTGGTTATGTCTACCATTTCTTCTTTATCTGCCTGTTTCCCATCCTGTTCAGGGCCAGAGCAGCCTGTTGCCCTGGGGGAAGATCAGGCCATAGAGTGGGTAGTAGAGGAGCACAAACGCAGTCACTGAACCAATGCATCACTGTGTTTTGGATTCCTAAACCAATAATGAACTTGATCGACATTATTATGTTTGGACACTTGGACCAATGGTTGAATTATCCATATTCTGTCAGAAGAACTTAGTTTTCCTGGTGTTGGTGGGTCAGTTACTGCATCTTGCTGTACGTACATGACTCCTTGCAAGTAAAGCCCATCTGATTCCAGAATCCAGGGACTCTGTTTTATCTCAATGTGTATCACAAATTTTATCATTACTAGTTTAGACAATTGTATTAACAGTTACAATAAATACTCTGAAGTAACAGCCGTGGAGATGCGATTGTCACAAATATTGGGCCATTTAGAGATTATAAAATAATAACAGGACAAATTACAATTTAATTAATAAAATCGGAACACCGATATGTTATTGTATTTAGGACATTTGGCTCAATATTCCACATATGCCACTGTATCTATAGATGGTTGTTATGACAATTATGTACATGAAAACACAACCTGGAAAGCTTTTAGCATTACTCCCAAAAAGTTGTTGGACTTGTATGTGATTTCACTAAGTGATGTACTACCTGTGCTCTATATACTGGTTCTGATGTGCAAACAATAGGGAGAAAGCAAACATTAACTGAGAGCTAATGTTTTCCTTGTACAAATGATTGTCCTTTTCCCTCTTGAGTGAATAAATAAAAAGATCATGCAGTCATACTTTGCAAGCGAAAAGGAAGTCATAGAAAATAACAGCATGCATAAATATGTTTTGATGTGTCAACAACATGCCACTAGCCTGGGATCACACTTCTAAAATGCATATTACACTACTTTGTAATTTAAGCATATACTCATCACAGCAGTGTCAGTGTCCATCCATTTAGAGGCTGCATAACTCAGCATTCATATATTAAATACAAAAAAATAAAAAATTATGTTAAGAGTTGTGGATCATGAAAGCAACCCACACACAATATTATACACTATGTGCAAGTGTAGTTTGCTTAAATAAGTCCAGATACAGTGAACTTGTCATTATTACTGAGTATTACTTGAGTCTCATGGTGGCAGCAGACAGTGACGCAGGGTTCAGAGAACATGATAGAACATTCTCTTTTCGGAACTTTAGACATAGTGGCTGGGTGTAGGTGCAACTTACGTCCTACGAGTCACATCAAATGAACAGAAGTATGTAATAACCTCAACAATAACACACCCAGGGAAGGTTTGCATTTACTTTGAGTAAACAAACATGATTAGACCTGAGGACAACTTTTACTTAAACACATGAAGTGTAGTCTAAAGGTGAAAATGTAAAGTGGCACTGATAAGGACAGATGAAAGTGTGGAAATATATGCCACAGTATGTTTTATAAAGCTAATGTAGTGCAAAATGAGCTCATATGTAAAAGTAAACTGAATCCGGATCTGACTCAGCTCTGTAATGGACTGGTATTTCAATGAAAACATAAGAGAGGAAGGGGTGGAACAGGAAGTGGTAAGTGGTGTTTCGGGTTAGACTTCGGAGTGGTGCTTGTAGATGTGATTTCATAATGCATATTTAATTAGCATTTTGACATCTCTCATAATGAAAATTTTAATTAAAATAACATGAGATAACTCCCC
>JAPTYQ010000005.1:39410796-39429868 GCA_029814465.1 Ostorhinchus cyanosoma
TGGGTTTTACTGGTGAATCAATGTTGTAGAAGATAACAGTGTTTCCATGGTAACTACAGAGCCTCTGAACGTCCAAAATGGGTCATATCTGATAACCGTGAAAAGACAAAAAACTGCATTTTATACCAGTTCTTTACATGGATTTGTGGCTCAACAGGGATTAGATAGTTTAAATCAGTAGATGATTTTAGTAGATGGTGGATGTTTGGGTTTTTATGAGTTAAAATATGAAAAATAACCAATATTTAGAAGCAAATTTAGTCTGCAAAATTTAAACTGAAAAGTGCTCTTTTTCATTGATAAGAAAAAAATAAATCAAATGGTCAATAATGAATAAATAAATCTTTCATCAACAACAACAAAATTACTCAAATAAACTTGTCTTGAATAATGTAAAATACAAATGTTCTTAAAATGTTACCAAAGATGATAATATTTTTTAAAAAAAAATTATATATTGAAATGAAATAAGGTCAGGAGTCTGAATGCTATTATATTAATTTAAAATATTTGTATTTTATATTTCAGCATTAATTCTCATATATTTTGTATTCGGTCCATGATTTATTTAATGTATTTTCCCCACAAAAATTTCAAGTGTCCCTTGGGTTTTTTCCTATTTGAGAAAGACAGCCGTTGTGTTTCATCTCACTTTACACAGTAGATACTGACCAGATTCCTGTAAATGTCAGGGGCCACATACAGACCCAGTAAGTAAACCTTTAAGCTTCATTACATTAAATTAATTGCCTTGATTGGAAACAGCATGATGCAACAGTCTTATCAGATTTTTTTTCTTTTTTTCCATTAAATAATTTGCAGTAGACAAACAAGGGTTTTGAAACTCTTCTCCTTATTAGACAAAAATGCATTGCTGGGTTTCAAAAGGATCTGAGCTCAAGTGGGTCAGACTAGCAAAATACTATACAATAACCTAGAAATAATAACTCTTATTTTTTGTTTTTTTAATGTTATATGAAAAATGTATAAAAAAAACTATCCTTTCACAAAAAATTTAAATAATCTCAACAACTGTGAAAAACCAGATATGAGCAATTTTAACAATTTTCTGCCTGTTACTAAAAGTTTTGTGCATTTTCAGATCCAGTGTGAGCTGTAAGTTGTAATGCACATGTAAATGATGAGGTATACTGTTGTTAAAATTGCACTTATTTTTCTAACAAAATTTCAGGTTTTTCATGTTCATATTTTTTTTAAAGGATTGTATTGTAGATGTAAATGTTTTCATAATGTACTTTTACTTTTTGCATTCTCCAAAACAAGGAGAAAAGTTTGGAGTTATTTTTGGATTATTTTCTATTTGATTTTATTGCTTTTTTTGTAGTTGTAGTTTTATGTATTTATTGTGCAGCACTTTGGAAACACTCTTGTTTAAACGTGCCATAAAAATAAAGTGGATTAGATCGGTCCATCACACTTTAAATCATACTGGACTATATGTGGCCCCTGAACTAAAATGAGTTTAGACACCCCTGCCTTAGTGTGTCATCTCATATTTTTTCAAAGTTACTACACCGGTAGATACTAATCAGATCAACTTAGAACCCACAGATCATAGCAGATGTCCAAAAGCACAAAATATTAAGAAATAGCCGTAACATTGTCAAAAATGCACTTATTTTTGTTGAGATTTCAGGTTATTCACATATTTTGTTAAAGGCAGTCTGTAAAGGTAAATATTTTCATAATGTAATTCAAGTTTGGCAATTTTTCACACTGAAAGTGAAAAATTTAGAGTAGTCTTTGTTTATAGAGGTTTATGCTACTGACTTTTCTGGTTCAATTTACTGGAGATCAATGCAGCCGCTGAACTAAAATGAGCTTGACACCCCCATCTGTTAATATTTTCAGTGTAATTTTTCATTTCGGGTGTCTTTTTTTTTTAACATTTTAAATTCAGTGGATAGAGTTACATCTAAAAATTTATGTTATCCACAGCAGTACATTTTAATTAGCAAATGTGGAGTTCACTGCATCCTACATCTACACATTAAAACACTTCCCACCCATACACCACCCAACCCTGGTACTTGAGAGCCCCTATCAGGCATGTTTTAGATCAGGGGTCTTAAACATGCGGCCCGGGGCCAAAAACAGCCCACCAAAAGGTCCAAAGTGCAGAGATGACACTAAAAATATTAACAATCAAGGCTGTTAAACTCAGGTTTTACATACAGACCAATAAGATCTAAAGTAAAACAGCATAACCTAAAAACAGTGACAACTCCATTTTTCTGGGTTCAACTGGACACATTTTGCTCTTTTTAAGCAAAACAAGTCCAGTTAAACCTCAAAGAACCAAGAACGAGTCAAATAAGGAACTGAATGAGAAACTGTTCTTTTTTTTAAGTTTCAAACTCCAAATTTTTATTATGTTTGTTACCAAAGATAACAGGTAATTTAATGTTTTTTTAAAAATTGCACTAAAAAAGTCATTTATAGGTTATGATGCCATTACTTTAGATCCAAATGGGCTGAATGTGGCCCCTGGAAGAAATGAGTTTGACACATGCTTTAGATTTTTCCTTCTTCCAGCACATCTGATGGTCATCATCAGGCTTCTGCAGAGCTTGATGATAGGCTCATCTGTTGAATCAGGTGTTGAAAGAGGGAAACATCTAAAACATGCAGGATAGTAGATCGAGGACCAGGGTTGGAGTCCCATGCACTACAGCTTTAAAAAAAAAAAAAAAAAAAAAAAAAGGAACTTCAGAGCTCTTTAGTTCAGCCATTATAGTAGTTTTCTCACTAAATGAGTTCAGTCTTGATCATCTTCAGTTACATGGTTCTTAGTCTTATTTCCAAATGCATGTCAGAGGCTGTATGCCGTGAACTCCTACAGTAAGAGCGCCCTCTGTTGACACACTGCGGTATTTTAACATGTTTAACAGTTGTCAAACCGACTGAGTGCATGTGAAGGGCAAAAGAGATGAAATGTGATCAAACTCAGACAGCATTAGACATGATTAACCAATTTATTCATGAACATACACACAGTTATTGAGTACATTAGTATTTTGTAGCATAGCATTTTGCCTTGACAACAGCTGCTCCGAAGGACCCTACAGAAACCCTGTCACGTCCTTTTTCCAATGAACATCTGAATACTCCCTGCAGAATGAGAGGTACCCTGGCGCTCCACGGCGGGCACGGTGCTGCCCGACAACCAACTAAAAAGGCATTAAAGAATGGACTGGGAGGGAGGGCAGGCTACGATTTCTTCTCGATCCCCCTCCTGGTGTTTAAGTATTGCTCTGACATGCTTTTCTGTGGCCTTCTGGGTACAAAGGAATGAGGCAGGGGTGGGGAGGGTGGTGGGTCACTGGCCAAACAATGGCCTTATCGCGCTTCCCCTCTTTCTTTCACAGTGATTAAATATGAACCGAGTCCTTAGGGGGCTGGGCTGAGGTACGTGCCAGTCACCTGACCAGTAACAAATTGGTGACGAGAGAGGTAAAAGTCAAACTGATGAGAAAAAGGGGATTTTGGCGGTCTCTGTGAACCTAAGCAAAGTGCTAACAGACACTACAAAACCTGGTTTGGACTTCAGTTGTTCCTCGCCATCTGCTGTGCTACATCTACCCAACCCTGTTCCTACAAAGCCTCTCTCAACAGGCCAATTGTGCTTCCCATGGTAAGAAAGGTAATGCACTTAAAAACCAGACCGCACAAGTTGAACTCTCCACAGAGCAGGGATACAGCACCACCCAAACCATGCCTTTACAGGTGAGGAGGGGGGAGGCGTTAAAGTGCTGCTCACAAGGGTTACTCAGAAAGCTAACCGATGACAGGATGCCACTGGTACACCACACACTAGTACAAAGTGCTATAGAAAAGACGACGCCGCTGCAGACTACGGGAGCCTGAAGGACTGGTATGGGGCTGCAAGTAAGTGGTCCCAAACTGGCCAAAACCGTCTCACCCTCATTTACAAGAATTCTCTGAAACTTTACAGTGTCTCAACCGGGAAGGATCAAGCTTTGGGGAGCGAAACGGACAAAATAATAAAAAATTATTCAGATTAGCGGAATGAACTCCATTAGGTTTAAACAAGTCCGTCCAGTTACAGAGAATGGTACAGTGATGGTGCCAGCCAGTCTGCTTACTGGAATGTATCGAGAGTGGAAAGTAGTTGAGAACAAGTGGCACGGGAAGTGGCCAAAAACACCAACTCCGGATCCCACGCTCAGCTAGATTAGATAAACTGGAATGGATGCCTGGCTGCAGGTCAAACATCAGTCCTCCCTTATTAGAGCTGGAAATGCTACAGTGCTTCACAAGTGCTAAAGGCCCCGCTAAAAATACAAATATTCACCTCAGACAACCAGAACTGGCCAACCAGAAACTTTGGTACGAGGAAGAGGTGGAAGAGGACGGGGTGGCGGTGAGGGGGGGGGCGGTAGGGTCAGGGATTATAAATTGACTTTGTCGCGATGCAGTCTAAACTACAGCTGTTGTCTAAGAGCAAATACAACAAAAGACTTCACAAGAACCCAAACTAGTTTAGCAGTGAAGAAACAAGTTCATGCTTTTGAGGGTTTGTTTCCTGTATTCTATCTATTGTACAGAGAAGGAGAAGAGAAGGAAAAAACAGGTCTAGTAAAATACTATGTATATTGAGCCACACAGCTCCCAGTATATTACCATGAGTTTTTGTAACAAAAATCTTGAAACCTTTTTTTCTTCAAATTCTCTACCAAGAAAAATACAAAACATTATAAGGCGGTAAGTAACTATTTTTTTTATCCATTTTTTTTTCCTCTTTATTTTAGTTTGAGAAGCCGTTACAGTGCAGTTGATCCTCAAGGCAGCCGGGCCAGGCTTCACTGCTGCTTGCACTCAGCTGGGGGGGCTGCATCCTTCTGCAACAAAACCAGAGGGAAGGGGAGGGGGTTTTAGAGCGAGGCAACTCTGAATCTGGACACACACACCTGCCACCACACAATGATCTACGTACAGCCAAGCCAATTCAAGACCTGAAAACATCAACAAGCTGCTGGAAATCAATATGTAGACCACGTTTGCATCATGTTTTGAAATTTGGATTTTTAGCAAACAGGAAAGACTTGGACATGAGTGAGATTGACAAAGTGTTGGGTTGGACTCGAACCAAGCGTCACTAAAACTTGTCTGTTTTTGGATAGACATTGTATTGAAACACTGGATTCACGTTTGCTAAAAAAAAAAAAACAGCAAAAACATCACAAGCACTTGCCTACATTTGATTAATGACAAATGCAACTTAAATCAAAAGGGGTTCAAACCCTTAACCAATAGAAAGGTGAAGTCCCGCCCCTTCCCCTGCCCCCCATGGGACCCAACTTAAGGAAAATATTATAATGAAGAGTCTGGATTTTGATTCTACTTGAATAGTGTCACCCTTTTCTGTTTAAAATATAGTTTTCTAAGGAACCAAAGTCTCAAATTCTATCAAAGATATTACAGTAATGGTTAGTTTTGTGGTAGAGCTCAGTGGACTGCAGCCCTCATCCTTGGTCAATATTTGTGTTGGAGATGTGGATCACCATTACTTCGGAATATTTCATCTCTTTCGGGAGGCAGGTGGAAAAGAAAGACGTTAAAACAAAATAAAATCACTATAAGTCTGGTCATGTTGCCACTGCAGAAACCTCTATTTTGTGGAGATTTACAATGTCAACACTTCTAAAGGTGTGTCATCTTTCCATTTATGCTTCTTCAGTCTGACATAAGCTAACATCATAAATTGTTTCTTGCCTTTGATTTGAATAAAAAAAATAATTCTGCAGTAACGTCCCTTGGGACTCAGTGGGAAGCGGCTGGACTTCACCTCTATTGGGATCATTTCAACTGACCCCTAAAAAAATAATGGAATATTTGAGCAAACACGGCATGGAAAGTGATAAAAAAAAAAAATTAAATTAAAAAAAGGTAGAGAAAAGCCCATCGTCCTGGCGGCTGAGGGGTTTACAGTACTGACCGGGCAGCTTTGTTGTGCATCATTCCCTCATTTCCTGTCACCTCTTTATCATCAAAAGAGAAAAAAAAATTTAGAGCCCATCATTCAGTGGCTGGGATGTCCTTCCAGTAGATATTAAGCTCTGAAATGATGGGTCACTGTAGCTATTAAAGGTTCTTCACTGGCCCACTGCCATACTCGACGTGCAGTGTAAGGTCATTTGTGCCATTTTTTATGCACTTTAGCTACTGCAGAACTCTTGAGTCCAATTATTTTTTCTTGCTTTATTGGAGGTAAGCAATCAAACTTTTACAGAAAATGTGTATTGCTGACAATAACAGCCCCTTTGGAGCGATAAAACACACTGTGGGCTTTCTTTTATTTTGGTAATCTGCCAGTTATTGGTTAGGCCTTGATTCAAACAGTCGCCCAAGGCCATTATCCTCGCATTAAGAGCAAAGCTGTAGTAAAATGGCAGCTGAATAATGTGAACAGGAAAGTGGATAAAACCATGGACGGATGGGCCGATGATGCTTACATGGGTATAAAAAAAAACAAAAAAACAACAGCAACAAACATCCATAAACAAAGCACAACATTTATGGCAGACAAATCCTTATCTGACAAAAACTGAAAACTAGCCTGCATTTGTAGACGAGACAACAACAACAAAAAAAAAAAAAAAGAGGTGGCGGACTAGCTTCAACATACAGAAATGATACAGGTGCAAATGCAGAGCTCACTATGGGTTAAATTCCAAAAAAAAACCAACATCAAACCGGTGGGTTAGTAGATGGTGCAGCACAGCGGCAGAGGGGAGAGGGGACGGGATGGAGGGGGGCGGGGCTCATGAATAGGGTGAGGGGTGCAGGGTGATGGAAATTTGGGAGAGCATGGAAAAGAAGCCAAAGCCAAAACTGAAGAGGAGGAGGAGGAGGGTGAAGGTTTTGGAGTGTGATGGTAGTAAGCTGACAATTCACAAGCTGTACCTACCAGGATAGGGTTATTTTTCTACAGTCACCACTTAAACCTAGTGAGGAAAAATTTAAAGAGTAGCTGACAAAGGATGCCAAAGTGACTGGAAATGAAGAAACATTAATGAGCAGGAGAAAAAAAATTAAATAAAATAAAAGCAAAAACTAGCAGAATACAGAATGTCAAAGACGGTCTGGTTCAGCAAAGAAGCCGCTGAGGTGATGTTTAGTTTGGTCAGTGTGGGTTTTACGGGCTGATGCAGTGTGGAAACAGGCCACTCCACTCTATTAACCACAGCTGGCCTGGCGGTGCTTAACACAAGACACATTACAGTACTTAGTCCATTAGATTACAGTACTTTAGCGTGTGCACAGCTCTTCCTTTATAGTTTCTGCAGCTTTTCAGCTACATTACCTCCATCGGGAAGGCAGTGAAGCAAAAAAGGCGAATAAACAGGGGAGCTGTGTGATCCCTTTTATATAGTCTCAGTGTCACTAGAGGTTGTAGGTACTTACCAAAGTTGCCATTTTACTACACTACCAGTCAAAAGTTTGGACACCTGTTTTTTCTTGAGTATATACATTGTAGATTCTCACTGACAGCATCAAAACTATATGGAATTACGTAGTTACAGTGTGACATAACTCAAAACATGTTTTCCTTTTCAGATTCTTCAGAATAACCACCCTTTGCTTTGCACAGTCTTGGCATTCACTCGATGAGCTCCATGACACGGTCACCTGAAATATTTTCCAACAGTCTTGAAGGAGTTCTTAGTAATGCTGAGCACTTGTTGGCCATCTGCGGTCCATCTCATGCCATTTAAATGAGAAGGTGCATCCAAACATTTGACTGGTAGTGTATGCATGTATGTTTTATAGTAATCAAGTCATCTATGCAAATGAATATTTCAATGGGGTCATCTTTACGTGTGGAGTATACTGGGGGGGTGTGTGTTAAAAACAAATGTTCTAGTTTTTAGTAAAATCATGCATCACTGGATTGAATCCACTCGAAAGCTTATGTTCAAAGTTCATGAATTGGTTAAGTGAGGAGAGGAATTCTGTTTCAGTCTGGAAGCCAAATCAAGGATTACGATAACAAAATAAAAGCTGAAGCAAACCAAAGCTGGTGCAAAATGAGATGCATTTGACAGTATGTATTCTGTATGTTGAACTCTGGAACGTCATTACAAACAGCAGTTCTCCACCTGAATCTTCACAACAGCCAATGTACTCCATACATTTTTCCTCTGTAAAAAAGGCACAAACAACCTAAAAATTTCAGCACAGATCAATCATGTGCTATCGCGGCTGCTGACAGTGTGCTGCAGCTGTCGACAGTCAGAGCAGCTTCACTTTTAGGAGAGAGCGTCGTGGGCCAACAAAGTTGAGAACTGCTGAGTAAGGTTTCTCTTAGGACACCAGAGATCTTTAGAAAGGGAGGGGAGGCGTGTGCATCGGAGTGTGTTTGAGATCTCACCTTGGGATCGTAGTCGGGGTCATTCTCCTCGTCAGCCTCCTCCTCACCTTCCTAAAGACACAGAACGATTCATTGACATCTGACTGAAACTGGTGTGTGTGCGTTACATCAATCTGAAGAAAACACAGTTCTACACGAAATGACTCATCTTACCTCGTCGTCAGCTTCCTCTCCCTCCTCATCGTACTGCAAAACACGAATGTGCATTAGCTGGTGAAACTAAATGCAACCTTAATTACATTTGACTTGCAATGTTTTTAATTTAATAAATCCAAAAATATCCTTATGTTTTCTGAGAGAGAGAGGACATGTTTAACCGTGCAAAGTCAACAGTAACATCTCATTCCCTCTAACATTTTTCCAGCTGAAAAAAAAAGAAAAAAACACAAAACATAATTTTCCCTTGTGAACCCAGTATTGTGACCATGTTTGTCACTCACATCGTCATCGTCGTCCTCTATGGCCTCTCCTGTGAAGTAGAGGACGGCCCGGGGTACGATGCGCTCACGGATGAAGTGGCCGATTTCAAAGTCTGCAGCCAAGACCGCCTCCGAGTCCTCATCCTGTAGACACATTCCAATCAGCACTTCTATTCTTCACTTGTTCAGGGGCGCCACTTTAGATTTTATAGAAGCCCAATGCAACATGACCAATCTTCTGTAAAAAAAAAAAATCTCCACGGGGCTTTTGCTCAGTTCTGACCACATTATTATCTGATGCAGATTGTGTCGCCGCCCACATCACATCCCATGTCAATGAGGGGCAACTTTGTTCTTTCTACAATCGCATTTTTCTTTCTGCTGCCTGACATTTTCAAAGCCAACAGCGCCAAAGTCTTTTTCAATTTAGTCAGTATCTACATATTTACAGATGTCTGGAATGAGAATCCCCATGTAGAACAGTCCAACTCCAGATCTGACACACAACTGATCAAAATCTTTTTTGCATGACTTGATCCTGGCACAGACACAGAACCTTTAAAACGCAGCCTTTGGCCATTATATAATAGCAGAAACTGACAACTGACTATAGTTATATCAACTGCACAACTCGAACTGTTCATATTCTAGTGTACATTTCTAAGGGATCTATAATGCTATGATGGGGTGTACAGGATAACAATTCAACGTGTATTTCACCCCACACAGCACAAACATCCTTAAAAAGCTGGTTAATTGGTCCATAAAGCACAACCAAACAAAGCAAACAAAACTCACCAACTCTCCGTTTTCTGGGACTGTAAAAAAAAAAAAAAAAAGGAGAAAAGTGAACATTACACAGAGTCTGAAATCAACAAAACTGAATACTGAACTGAACTCCAGTACAATTATATTATATTATTCCGGCCCTGTTGTGCTTACCCTCTGGTGGGGTGAAGAAATTAAAGAAGGAGTCGTTGGGGACTGTTTTGGTAACTGTCCTGACAGTGCCACGACCCTTGTGCTTCTGTTTCTTCTTGATTGTTTTCAACGTGACGTTCTTGCCCTTTGTCCAGTCAATCGTGCAACTGTGGTGAAATGATGAAGAGGAGGCAGCAGGAAAAAGCAAGGTCAGAATCTAACATTTCAGAAAACATTATTTAATTTCTTCTAACTGATGGGGTCAATTTGAAACCCCTCTGAAGAGAGTTAGAGGAAAACCAGAGATACAGAATATGTCTGGAGCTAAACCTGATGACTATGTCAGTAGAAACTAGAATGGAGAAATTCATTGCTAGGAAACTCATTGAAGCTAGTCTTAAAACATCTTGATATTCAATAAAAAACAAACATTGCATGTCATACACCCTCACCCTGTGCAGCAGATGATCTCTGGTCCATCGAAGGAGAAGGGGTCGTTCTCGTCAGGCTCTGACCTCATCTTGTAGGTTTTCGTCAACACTGTGTTCGTGAAGAAGTCATTGGGCTCGAAGTGGAACTCTAACGTAAAACTCTGAAGATGACCAAAGAAACAGGGATGTATTTGTGACTGTCACAATTCTAAAATCTATTTTTGTATTTCTGCCAAATGTGCTGTAGGTTTGCTCACCATGGGCTGTCCTGGATCTGAAAATTTCACTTTGATATCTTGTAAATGTTTAAGGATGGGTTCATCGTGTTCCTGATCAGGAGAGAGAGAACGTACAGTTTTTACCACAGCAAGAATTCCTTGGTTTTTGTCATAATGCATGGTTCGTGTGTGGCATTTCTCTATTCACAGCTGAGCCAGCAGGTGGCAGCACAGCCTGCCTTTTCGCAGCTGCAGCAGACAGTCTGTGACCCATTTTCTTGCTGTCTGGATGAACGTACCTGCAGCATGTCACTGAGCAGGTCCACGTTTTTGAAAACCGTTAACCAGAACTCGGGGATTCCTTTGGGGTCTTCCTTCTCCTCGTCCTTCTTCTCCTCCTCCAATTTGGCCTTCTCCTTCATCTCCTCCTGATTCAAAGGGAAACAGATCCTCTTCAAAATAAGGCTTGCTCAACAATTTTCCTCTTCATATGTTTAATGCCGAGAGCGAACAAGAGCTTTTGTATCCAAACTAAACGACATAGGGTGAGAGAACAGATGGACTAGTCCCACGTAAAGCCACAGCATTTTATCCACCTACTGCCATCGATGATTTAAAAATAAATAAACCGCTTTTATGTATTGAGCTACATGCACTGATGATTACACTCTTCTGGATTTAGCGCAGAAGCTGCATGCGTGAAATGTGAAGCGAAGATGGAAACGGAATGAGATTTAAGTGCAACAAGAGTCAGTTAGGAGGCATGCAGGTGTTTATACGTCACCTGTACCTGCTTACTTACTGTCAGCTCTTCCTCCTCATCTGCCTTCCATTCACATT
Source organism: Ostorhinchus cyanosoma (assembly GCA_029814465.1). Taxonomy (NCBI): domain Eukaryota; kingdom Metazoa; phylum Chordata; class Actinopteri; order Kurtiformes; family Apogonidae; genus Ostorhinchus; species Ostorhinchus cyanosoma. The sequence goes on from JAPTYQ010000005.1 coordinate 39,422,042, forward strand.
CCTCATCTGTGGGCTCATAGGCTGCTTTCACTATGTCACTTCTCTGCAAACAACAGGGGCGCAAGGTTACGGGTGCATTCATCACAGCCATTTTATTTGTGTGTGTTGTTTGGTCTCGCGGCGGCTCTCACATTAAGCGAGACCATTTTCTTTGGCACAGACGTTTCCATTTTGGGTAGGTTACATGCAAACAAATCTTTCAGAAATGCTCCTGTGGACAGCTGATGTAAAATGAGCCACGCAGGTGAGGCTGAGCGCAGGGTCAAAGTCTTTGTGAGAAAGGGCATGTGCCTTCCTGTGTTTCTGTTGCCATGTCTTAACAGGTATTAACAAGAGACCTAAAGCAAAAACCACTAACTCGAGTAGCAGGTCTGGGCGGTGTTTGTTACAAACGGTACAAATACCGTATTAAAGACTACCAGACCAAATGTCTAAAACGGATCACTCGTGAGGTTCCTTTACAAGTGTGAGTTTACATGTGCTGCCTTCTTGTAGAACAGGCGAGATCCGCATAAACCTGGAAACCCACGAGGCAACAGAGGCTGGGCCAGAATCAACAACATTACATAATATACTTAACACATATACCCACTGCCTGGAGTTCCGGTTCAATTACCCACAGCACTAACATAACCATTAAAGAAGTGTATTCTGGGAATTAAGAAGATGTGGACACACTGAGGGCTGTGCACCGACGAGGTCAATAAAAGTGACGTACTTTGTCGAAGAGGGGCTGGTAGAGGGCTGCATACTTTCTCTCCAGTTCATGCACTTCTTCATAGAACTTGGCTTCGATGTGGGCACATTTGACCTGCAGGTTCTTCAGAGCGTTCACACGTCTCTTTACAACCTTTGGTAAACTGTGGAAAGAGAGAATGAGAAGAATATAGGGATAACGTCTGGGTAGGTTCTCTTTGCCCCAGTCATCATTCTTTTTGGTTCAACTGGACTGGTTTAGCTCAACCAGTCCAGTTGAAAAGAGAAGAACTACCAAGAAGAATATAAGGTAACAGTCTTTGTGGATCTAAACATGGGCATAAAATTTCTATTAGATTCATGTGACTTGAAGCAGGCTGCAGAATGACTACTTTCACTCAGATTACACAATCGTACAGTATGTTAATAGATCAATTTTAAAGACTAATTTTCAGTGCTGTCCAACATGTCAGTGGGTGCTGGAGGATGACTTATGAATGCATTCAACTCAGGATCAATTACAGACACATTTGTTTTCCATTATCTATAGGTTGGGTAAACCCTCAACAGTTCGCCAGTTAAAGAACCGTTCATGCACAATTCACACTTAAGGGCAATTCAGAGTCACCTACACGTCTGTGGACTGTAGGGAGAAACCCACTGAGACTAATTATAATGTCAAGTCCAACCACCACATGCTGCTTAAACCATGTTTGCGCAGCTTCTTCCTGACACCAATATGTTTACAAGGTCAGTCACGTAACCATTTACAACTGTCTAATCATACGTCACTTTGTTTACAACCTTGAAATTTACATAACATGACCACATCCTTTGGTCTGTTTTCACAGACTAAAGGATCAGCAGTGAAAACATAACTAGAAGATCCTCCTTGAGATGCTTAATATTATTTCAGTTTCTGCTTTAATGTCAATGCTTTTGTCTTGTTTGTAATAATCTTTCAATGTCCCGTCCAGCACACTAACAATAAAGGGTGAATGAATTAAATGAACAGTTGCGTCTCATTACCATGTGTTGGATGCTAATATAAAGGATATGCAAACACCTCCTCTACAACAAAATAAGCAATTTGATTATGTTTACACACCAAGACCAACTGCACTGTTTTGTTAGACACCTCATGCAGCCTTGATCGAGCACAAAATGATCCTCTGTATTAACTGGAAGTTTCTGAGCTTTGGGAGTTGTGGCGAGGCAGCAGAGCATCGAGCACCTCTGCAGTGTGGTAAATTAAAACGCCTGCACTGTCCTGGCAAAGCACCCCACATTAGGGCCCATGAGAGTCGTCGGTGGTGGAACTGGTTTCAGTTTGTTAGCGAGTTCCAAATACTTGACAAGTTGATCAAAGACCTGCTTGCTGATGAAGAGGAGCAGTGGGTGGCAGAGCCCTGCAGCCAAGACACATGACTACATTTATAAAGCATCTCAGGGGCTACAAGCACTGACTGCATGTCTGATCAGTGTAAGGCTGCATCCGACTCAGGAGTTTGTCATTTCAATCGTATTTGGCTGCTAGGGGTTTGACAATTTGTTCCTTTTCATATGTAGGCTGTGTTTAAAAAAAAAAAAGTCACTGGCATGAGTTTCGCTGGTGGTTTCAGCCACATTAATAGTCCAGTGTAACAGAGCCATGAGAGCATATTTTTGAATATATAAAATCACATTAAAAAGAAAGCTGAATATGATGTGTTTGCAGCCCTATCGCTGACCAAACGTGGCCTCCCTGGACCGGCTGAGGGGCCCAGCATTACATTGTTCAAGGTGAGATTCTGACCAAAGACTGCATGAGCTTTTGCTGTTCTGCTCAGGAGGTTTGTGTCAACGTCGAGCTCCCCTTAGGACACCTGTACTATGGTTTGAGAGGTGTAATGCCCCAGTCAAACTCACAGGACCATGAATTTAATAATAGAAGCATGAGTCTGCTTGGGGCTCGCCACCATGTCTCACTAGGTAAGTGGGGGACAAAAAAAACCATTTTTCCCAAACAACTTAAGTATCAGCATGTAGCCCTGAAAGAAACATTTGTTTCCCCCTGCTTCTTCCTAATTCCTCATTCTATCCTTGTGTTTTTGTAGATATCTGCCTGGCACTGACTGGTACATATCAACTGAGAGGTCTTTGACATGTGACAGACATTCAGGGGACTCCAATTCCATTGTCAGGTGGTGAATATTCAACAGTCTGTAGAAGCCTCATCCTTTTCCACTACTTAATGAAGCTTGCCAAGTGTTTCTTTGAGACAAAATATTGCTCCAAATTAAATTTAAAAGCAAGGTGATCTTTGAACATTTAATGTAACCGCTTCCAACACAGCAGTCAGACAGGCTTTTATCTTAGTTTGGACTATTAGGCTGCCTCTGCTCACCTCCAATTTTGTCCCTTCAACAGAGCCAATCATAATTAAACTAAATAAGGACTGTGGATCAAATAGGCTGCCAACTACCTGTTACAATGCAATACAAAAAGTGTTGAGCCTGTGAGGTAGCACTTATTTCTCCTCCTCTCCCATTTCTATTGAGATGGTTATAATTAACCCTTTGGAAGCTGAGACTAGACATTCATGAACATATGTAGGATCCCAAGTACATGTGACCATCGTCTTTAATCGGTCTACATCAGTTCTGGTAGAGGCTAATGTTAACGTATCCTCAACACTGATGCAAGTGAAAAAGAGACTTATAGAGCCAAGTCTACATAATGGTATAAGCATACAATTAAAACCATCAACCCAAACAGTGTTCACAATATATAAATGTGGTCACACTGCTCTGTGTAAATATTTTATGCAATAAACAATAAGAGGTATTTAACCCATTACAGGATAAAAATCACTGCGTACAAAAAGCTGTCTGCTGAAGGAAATACAACCTGCTCTGCTGTAGTGCCTTTGAGTAGAACATGAGCTGGTCTGAGCTGTGTGCTGCACCAAACTGAATAAATGTACTTTGAGATTAAAGTAACAACAAAACCACAGTGGCTCACCTCTCTATGTACCCTGATGGGGATCCGTTCAGACCATCCAGCCTCTCCTGCAGCGCAGCCAGAATCTGTGGATTCTGCATCATCTGCACCGTCAGCTGACGAGCTGGAGACAAACATAACACAGGTTAAAAAGTGAAAAATGAAGGTACACCACTACCTGACCTTGTATGAGTATTCATAGTTTATACAGGAGTCATTTCATAGGCTCAAATGTTTCACTCATTATGAATTCTTATTTTAAGTATTGCTTAAGACTAATGTTTGGTACGTCAGCAGCTGCACCATTTTCTTTTGTTCTCGTCAGCATCATGTTTGATACTCCACGCCAATATCTGAATGTTTATTGCACATCTCAGCTTGTTTTGTTTACAGTGTTATCAGTGGGGTGAATATGAGCTCATTGTTCTGTCATCACTTGTTCAGGCAATGTCCATATTCCTTTGTTAAACAGGAATGTTTCCGGAGTACTTTGCTTATTATAAATGTGGTAGCAGTGAATCACAGTTTGTTACTAGTGTGCATTCTGTGGTCGATACATCCACACAAGAAGTGGCAGACGGCAATAAAAAGCATTCTCCCTTTGTGCAAGCAGACAGGTGACAGATGGTACAATCTGAGTGTCCGACACATTGCTTGCACCTATCAAAGCTCAGTCGGATCGTGGCTGGCAGGTGACAAGATTAAAGAGACTGGAAGTCACTTTTCTGTTAGCACAGTCTGGGCATCTTGCTTGTAATGTTACCAACAAGCATAGATCAGCTGTCCAAGGCTCTGCATCCACTCCAACACCTAGGCTTATCTGATTCCAGCCAATATAGGCCATTTGTTGCATACTTTGATACAGGTTAAATAAATGGGAGTCGGCTATGGATGGCAGATACACGTTTGAGGCAATTAACCGACAACTGGAAAATGCCATCACCTATACTTTTCATCATGCATGGTCCTGAACATTTATGTATCCTGAGCAAACTGGATGGAAATATCTTAAAGGATACAAGATTCAAAATGTTAAAAACACCATCTGGAGGCTTAGCAGTCTACTGCAAAACTTAGTTACTCACCCACAGAGGATGGACTAATGGCCTAAATTCAGTCAGTTGCAGTAAACTGAGTGGAACATGAGTATGCAAATATCCAAAGAAACTTTCTAATTCATTCTTGGAGCCTGACATCACATCTGGATCCAGTGGAACAGTGAGCCAGCTGCTCAAACACTGCTCTCAAATGAGTGCAAGAACCTATTTACAGACACATTCTAGTGTCAGATACTTAATATAGACTTAAAGCTGCAAGAGAATCCATCGTATGCAAATATATTTTTAAACTGTGTGACAAGACAAGCAGAGGCAAGAGTTAAGGCATTACTACCATTTTTCTTATCTGTTGCCATTATTTGCTCTGGGGGAGAAAAAAAAAAGTAAAATGTCGGTGTGAAAATTGAGAGCAGACATTTTGAATGCCTTATACAGCTCCAGATCAAAATACTTAAAGTAAAGTTCTCTTTAGATTCCAAAGCTTATGGGTTACACTAAGTCAGGTAGCCTTTTCTTACAGCTGTAACTAGCGAAAATGTTTTTCACAGTTTCCAAACTTGACCTATTATTTTACAGAAGTATAGAGTCATGGTTTGGTTCACATAATAGTTCAGTAAAACAGGAAAAAGGCAAATGCAAAGCCATGTGTCAAAGTTTCCCCATTCATTGAGCACTTAAGTAGTGCAAGTAACTGCTAGAGTCTTGTGGTGTTGTATATCCTTCCCGCCTGTAAGATGTCAAATGTAAACAGTGAACAGCATGTGTGATGTGTTACTGCACACATACCCTCCAACTGTCAAACCACAGTGACACACTGCCCTCGTGTGATCCACCCCGTCACTGTCGTACTACACTGAAAAGCCTGAACTTCCCCAAGCAGTGATTTGAAGCAGCCAGGTCTTCTAGTTTATGTGTAGAAGACCAACACATCAGGTGCCAATCAGCTCAGCATGGTGTCCACAGCTAACAGGTTTTCACAGCTGTAGCTCATGCATCTAAAGTTGCTGCTTTGTGTTTTTGTACAAGCTGGCATGCATATATATATCATATACACACACACACACAAAACCATAACATTTTCCATGTCATTAAAACCCTATATTAATATTCAGTGACATCTATTAATCATATCAACTGTAGGGACCTGTTTGTTACACTTGCTCAAATGTAAACTCACTAACATCATTTGTTACAATAAAACTGAAATATTCAGCCAATTTTGAAACGAACTGATGCTGTGTGCGAAGTATGTGTGTTAAAGGGACTGAATGTGGTCCATGCTTATATTTACTGTCATTATGTAAACAAGCAACCGTCGATTCTTACACCACGTGTCCTTTTCCCCCGCCTCAGACAGTGACTAACAACTTTATAACCACTAACATGACAGTGTACACATCCATGGGACACTGAGCAGCACAGGAAGAAATTAAAGTTAATTACCATGGTAACAATAACACTGACTATGCCTGTGCAAAACCATAAATATCACTATAATACTAAGTACCATAATCATGAAATCTACAGTTGTGGAAAAAGTTATTAGACCACCCTTGTTTCTTGTTCATTTTAATGCCTGGTACAACTAAAGGTACATTTGTTTGGACGAATATAATAACAAAAATAGCTCGTGAGAGTTTTAATTTCAGAGCTGATATCTATCCATTTTCCATGGTTTTCTTAATAATAACCAAAATCAATAGCATTGTACTGCCAAAAACAGTGCTTTTATTCATTCCCTGTTTTCTTTTCTGTCTGTTTTAGTCACATGATACACACAGGAGTTAGTACTTGATTGTATAACTATTGTTTTTGATGACTTTTCATGGTCTCATAATTTCTTCCCTGACTGTAGTAATAAAACAGTTCAGCATTTTAGTTAACATTATGAAACTTGCTCTGATCTCATCCATTTGAATCTTCTCAGTTCAACTGAATGAACTGACATTGTATTTGTCGATGTACATCATTAAGGCTGATATTGGCAAATATGGATGTTCAACCAACACATCTGTGCACGCTGTGTTGATACACACACTAAACAGCCAGTGAGTTAGAACAACATACAGAGCAGAACACAAACACAATTGACAAGCTGTGCAGCAAAACGGAGCTAATGCTAATTAGCGTCACTAAAAATGTGTCTGATATCTCTCAGGTTGCTGCATAATTAGTATAATGACATGCTTAAAGAAAATAGTGTTACTGTTTTGCGTGAACTTGTATTCACAGCCAACCCATTCAGTGTAACCCTTAAATCCAAGTGGTAACCTTGCCAGTTTCTGAGTGGTGCTGTTATGCAATATGCATCCCCACGTTTAAAGAACAAGAAAGTGTGTGTGCCTCAGTGAATACAGTCCTGGATGCTGTTTAATTGGCCCTGTGATGTGAACAGACATAGTTTCACCTTTTATTTGGACAAATCTTATGAGCTGAGGGTCCCTCTGAGTTTGCATGCTGGCAAGGTTCAACTGTTTATTACTCATGCATTTATAATCTCCCCTCAGCACACAGGCCTCATGTAAGGCTTTCCTGAGAGTGTGGTCGAGGTGACAGCTTATCCATAGGCAGATAGAATGAGCCTTCTTTCAAGTCTGGCTTTAAAAAAACTAATCAAACTGGCTATAAATAGAGGAGGCCAAACAGCCATCTATATCCATCCACAAAGAGCCTAGAGTAGGCTAATATATGAGAGACCGTCAGCCATTTATTGAGCATCAAAGGATGCATAAACGGCATCTAGATCCCAAAAATAACACGGATTAGTGCCTCCCCACGCTGAACTACAATTCTAAAATCATGTCATGCAAAAATCTGTTCTGTCTAAATATCAAATAGAAGCTGCACAGAGTTCAGTTATTCTGCTCCTCTGAGGACATTTTATACAAAATTTGTGCAACACTTTCCCTTTTAGTAACTGCACTAACATGTGTGCTCCAACTTCTGCACAGAAGCTTACCTTTGCTGTTTTCATCTTCTCCCGTTTCCTCCTCCTCCACTTCCTCCACATCCTCCATATCTGCCGGGTCCATCTCAGCCTGGTCTTTGCTGCTCAGGGAGACACAACAGAGGGAGGGGGGGGGGGGGGGGG
>JAPTYQ010000005.1:39526803-39537875 GCA_029814465.1 Ostorhinchus cyanosoma
ATTTTTTTCTGACTGCTTCACTAACAAACGCCCGATGTAAGTGTGTCACGGGTGAATGTTAATCATCATGTCTTCCAGGCATAGTGCACCAATTAAATATAGTCACATCCAACAAACTTTGCAGATTGTAGTTGCCATATTAATACCTTTCTTGTATGCCTGTTGGCACATGACTGGCTAAATCCCTCATTATGTTGAACAATTTACAAGTAAAGAACATGTACTTGAATACAATTCTGTGATGTTCTTTGTTATTCAAACATAGAAGGATGAACCTGAAAAGTTTCCGTATCAAAGAAAGACAGAAAAACAAGAGAAATGTATCTTTCTTAATTGGCTCTGTCTGTGTCAGGAGCCAACAGGGCCAAATGTGTGAACGATGTCCAACCAATACAAAGCCAGCTTTTTGGGAGGAGGGCTCCGGAAGCTAAAAACATAAAAAAAAACAACAAAAAAACAACAACTATGCTTCAGACAGTGACCAAAATAAGGGGAATGGAATAAATAAGAAGTATTTTTACCTGCAAAATATGAAAAACCATTACATTAACATTCCAGACAAAAAATATGAAACTGATAATGAAGGCGCCTCATAGCTGCGACAAAGTAAAATGCAGTATATTCATAGAGTGATGACAGACATGAGGTATTGTTGTTATGATACCTTAAGATGAAAACTTTCTTTGGCTAGACCTGCACTTGCACACAACTGACAATAACAATCAACACAGTTGTTACTGTAGAAAGTTTAGAACAGGGAGTCATTTCTCTTAAACTCAAAGACAGAAAAGACTTCTCAGTGTGAAAGTATTAGAAAATGATTCATCACTCCACTAATAAGCCCAGGAACAAACACCTTTCAGTGACATCACCATCAAACATCTACTCACAAGCTGTACGAGAAACAAACGTTTCACTCATGAAAGCCACTGTTACATGGTTACCAGTACATCACGACGCACAATTATAGAATCTACGAACAGGCCAGCAACGCTCCTCTGTACGGAGCTCCAGTGAACCCCCTCTGTGCATCATTGTAGAACCCACCTGGCAGCGCGATGGGTGACAGCTCGTTATAGCCCCCGAAGGAGGCATTGCGGATGAGTTTGCGTCCGTCCGGGTGTGGAGGTCGCAGAGAGGATGTCCCGCCGCACGTGGAGAAACGGCGGCGGCTGAGCAGGCCCTCCTCCTTCATCATGGGGCCGGCAGAGGGGTCCCTTGGTGGGTTGGTGGTGGGGTGCCAAGGAAGAGGTGGGGTGAAGGGGGACTAGTAAGGAAAGTCAAGGGTAGGATGTGGAGGGGGGTCGGGAAACAGTCCGATCCGTCCCACGCAGCTAGTGAGCTGTGCGGTATAAAGCAGCCAGCACACAAACACACATCCACCCAGAGCAGAGGAACTCAGATGTCAGACATGGAACCGGCTGTGTACGCTGCCTCCCTTTACGCCTCTTCCACTCGACTGCTGCCTCTCTCTCCCCTCTGTGAGTGCGTATGAAAGCAGCAGCCTGTAAGTACTTAATAATGATAAGCTGAGCCCCTCCTACTCCCTCTCCTCCGGATGGGTAGGAGAGCTGCATCTTAGCTGGAAAATACACCCTTATGTTCCACATCTCGCCACTTGAATTTTTTTTTTTTTTTTTTTTTTTACTGTTCAGCCAATCTCCTGCAACACTTTTAATTCATTATTTCTGATTGAAAAAAGGGACACTTCATCGGCTTTCAAGTGTTTTTCAAGGCATTAGTCATGGAGGTGGCATGTCTGTGACGTTCGTGATGCTCAGTCGAATTCTTAAATGTCGCTTTAGCTGAATTTAGTTTAACCATTCCCCGCTAATGACATCAATAGCTGATAGAAGAATCACAGGGAGAATCTGGTTGAGAAAAGTGTGACTTTTCTCACTCAGTTGGGGGCCATCATCAGCTTACATTCTGGGTGAAAACTTAATATTCCTAATTTGGACATAATACTCATCAAAGATATTCTTAATGATCAAGCAGGAGCTCAATCTGCTGTTAAATTATGGCTCCCAGCTTGATCAGTCTTAGGACCACTAGTTTCAGCAAAATAACATCAGGGTTTGGTAACATCTTATATACTTACAAATATGGTTTCCAGATCATATAACCAACTCCTTTTTCTACAGGATATTACCAAGTAATTTGTAAGTGAGCTTATAAGTCCAGTGCAAAATATGCAGGATCTAATTGCAGAAATGAATTATAATGTTCAGAATTACATTTTTATTATTATAGTATGAATGGTTGTGTATTCTGTTTTTTTCCCCATTTTATAGCAAGTGGCATCCAGCATTATGATGCATAATTGTCACTTACACTATCTGAGGGTCTGTGTTGGTTTCAGTCTCCAACTTCACAGCTAGACGTCAGTAAACATCAAACCCTGAACCTTTAATTGCAGCTTGAACTTGTGAGAAAACAAACTCCTCTAAAGATCCATTTAATGATCTTCAAATGATATCCTCTCAGCACTTAATTTAATGCATGTTGTGCTGCATTTCTACTTTGTGGTACTGGGTCGACTCGACTCGACTCTGTCTTTTTTTGTTTCCGTTATGTAAAAGAACCTGGAATCTGGTACTCGGTACTAGTTTTTTAGTACTTGCTCGGCCGAGATTCCAAAACGAGTGAAGAGATACTATAATGTGACATGTAAAATCTGCAGACCACTGATTGATGAGAGAATGGTCTCTGTGTCATTGCCTCATTAAAATGCGATCTGCCATTTAAAAAAAAAAAAAAACTGATTCAGAAGTTTACAGTAAATATACCGGTAAGTTAATCCATGACGACAGCCCACAAAATGATGCCGTGGTTGGCCGAGGGGGTTCAGGCATTTCTGTCTTTGGTGGCTGGTAAAAAGATTCAAAGTGAGCTTGAGCTCTCTGAGCACAGAAGTTATGCGCAGCATCACTATGATGACCAGATACTCTAAAGTCTGCAGTATCCTGTAATGGAAACTGTCGGCAGGAATAGTACCTGGTACCCGAATTAGTTCCTGAGCTTGGAAACAACAGTTTAAAAAAAACAAATGTAATGTATCTGCAGAGCAGAGGGGTGGATTTGTTTGGCCGCTGCCTTTGTACATGATATATTTGTCATCACGCAAGTGTAACTACCCCCTGTTGCTGGAGTACTGTTGCACAGACTGCTACTTTATTTTTTCCTCATTCACGGAGCTCGGTGATTCATCAGTTGGATTTCAGTTAACTGGGACATATTCTGTGAATTTGACAAAAGTGGATTGGATCAGGATCACTTGCTCTTGCTGTTCTACGAGTCTAAAGTTGTTCTAAGCTTTATAGAGATTTCAAAAAATTAGGATTAGTGGTGTTTGCTAGTTTGCAATGGATTTGTTGCTGTGGCATTGACTTAAACCACCTCTAGTCCATGCTGAAAGCTAAATTCTGAATTCACTGATCATGACTTCTGAATGAAAGCCGATGAAGCATCTACCAAGTGGAAAGTGAGATTGCTGCATCTCAAATCCTGCTTTGTACAATACTCTAGAGCAGTGTTTCTCAAACTGTAAGGCGGGCCTCCTAGGGGAGGTACGAAGGCTTTCCGAGGGGGCATGGGATCACTCCTGGGTATTTTTTTTCTTTTCTGCAGGTTAGAACAAGCAGCACGTGGAACTAATGTTTTAGCTTTGCAACACCCTTGACTCATTTTAGGGACATACATTAAACCAATCTACTGTCATGATGATCGGTCAGTAGACTAGACCAAGAGTTTAGGTTTGGAGAATGGACAACGATTTGACTGGAAAAGAATAATATGCAATGTTTCTGTTTTTTGCACAGTTTGTACTTTAATGTTCTGAGATGTGCATTTAAACAGGCTCATTGCAGTCACTGATAGTGTTAAAATGTTCATCTTTGTCACCAAAATTTGTTTGTTGTTTTAAAAAAGTAACTTTATTGTCATAGTTGTAAGATAATTGTGCATTTCCTATTTTCATTTGGAAAAATACTGTCTCAGGGCACAGTCTGGTTGAGTTTATTTGTATGGTTCAATCAAAAATCTAAGTTGTTTTCAGTTTGCACAAAAAAATATTTACGGAAAAGCAAAAAGTATTGTTAGAATATTGATGTTTCTTTCAATAAAAGTTATAATTGCACCACTGTTACAATGTTGTTGGGGTTGAGGGGGGTCTGGGGATTTTTGATCATCCAAAGGGGGGCCCGACAGAAAAAGACTGAGAGCCACTGCTCTAGACTATTCTTCAACATTAAAGACATACAGAAGAACTTGTTAATAAAATAAGATTTATACTAAAACCCAAAACTCTAGTTAATGCTTAATTGTAAACCTTTCATACTGAAAGTTAATGTAAGAACAGCAGAAAAATGTCACATAACTGTCCAACCAAACTGGTCCTTAGATGCAAGGCTTGTAATCAACATACACAATCTACACACAGACATACACACAGGCTCTACTGAGGACAGAAAGCAGGACTTTATGGCACCACTGCTCAGATCATCCTACTATATTTACTGAAGGTCTCCAAACATATAGCTCTATGCAGGAAACAAATAAATGAAAATGTACTTAATCCTATTAAGTGTATCTCAAGTATTTCAATTTTCATCAGCTTTATCTTCTGTCACTGAAGAATCAGAACTTACATAAAAACATACAGTCAGCTCATGTTCTTTTCCATGCCATCTGTTCTTCCTGTTCACCTTTCCTCATGCCATCCCCTCTCTGTCTCCTATACAAATCTATATAATGAAGTGCAAACACCTCCCAAAACAAAAACCTTTAAATAGTTTAAAAGACAAATGCAGTTTGAAGTGGCACTGGCTATAAATTACTTGCCAACTCATCAGTAGCACATGCATGAATCCTACTTTATTTTGGAAGTCAATGTGGTCTGAGGCAAGAAAAAAGCAAAGAGGTTCTTATTTTGATCCATTTTAATGACTTTAAATATTGTTATATGGTATAGGTAATCATACTGACTGCTGTGTTTGGGGCTCAGGGAGATAATGAAGGTTATTGTCATAGTTTATATCAAGAGTGTGAGACTTCTATTGTACAGGACTGTACAAGGAGCCCGGTGAAATGACACGACAGGTTGGGCATTGGGCCTTATCTTTGAAATCCAATCTGAGCGACACAGCGTCTGCTGTTGATTCGTCACAGTCCACTGACATCTTCATCTACCTATCACCCAACCTGCCCTATTTCCCTGCTAGTCACTTTAGCTGACTAGCTCCTTTTCTGCTGGCGTCATGACAGACTTACCTATCGAAAGCCTACACAGACACTTAATCCCATAAAGCTCCAGCTAAAAAGGTAAACACTTTGCTGCAAAACAACGGCCTACGAAGTAACTGATGAAACTGAAAGTGATAAATCTGCAGCCGAGCCCCGCTGGCTCAAACATTCTTTAATTAAAGCAGATAATTAGGATGTGCTGTATGTATAACTCAAATCCCAGAACTAATTAACCTGTTTGCAGAGGATGTCAATTTCTGCTTCTCTAATTCCATTTGAGAAACATGTTCCAAGTATAGTCATAATCTGGGACATTTTAAAAGCTATTTCAAGTGAATTTAGAGCTGAATCTTCTTAAAAACTAACGCTAATGACACTAAAAGATGTTTTGCACTAATCTATCAACTAAATACAAACCTAACCTAGATCCAGTCACATGTGAAACCTAGTGTTACAACTGTTATCAATCTGTTCAAAATGTACTTGTTGTTTGATGAATGATTCATATTTTTGTAATGAGTGAGTAGAAAACTTAACCCTCCCTTGTCTAAAAGCATTCCTGCCACAACGTCATGTGGTGTCATCAGTTAAACTTACAAATGTGAGCATTGTTTGAGCATCAGCTCTCTCAGCTTAACTGGTGGATGGAGTTACAGCCGTGTCCCAAGTCTACTTGTTCCAGTGCTTTTGTATCTCATGTGTATCAGGTGAGCAGCTATGAGGTATAGGGTGTGTGACTATAATAAACAGGTCACTACAGAGTAGGGCATTTACCACCGCCTTTAGTATACAGACATTATAGTATATGTTGTTTGATAAGTCTAGAGTATCAAAAAAAGCTGATACAAAGTCAAATAAACTGCAAGTAGGTCTGTATCAGTCAACAAAACTCCAACCAGAATATGCTACAGACCATCTACAACATGGTCACCCAGCAGTGAAATCCATCTGATGCGATACAGACAGTAGGTTGCATGCAGCCAAACATGTCTAGTCTTATACAAATGCTACAAGGAGACCCTGTAAGCCTGGGATTAGCTTTGTAACAAAGAGGCTTTTTGAGCACAGGCCTTCATACATGATGTACACTATTCCTTTACTCAGACTGAAGGATCTTGTTTCTGTTCACATGATAACTTTGGAATGCTAAAGCAATTTCATGTCAGTGTCACATTCTGTCCTCATGAGAGCCCACACCTAAACAAAATACGAACACAGTAAACTACTATGCCCAAACTAACACAGCTACGGTGTAAAACTAAAGTGAAAAGGTAAACTACTAACAATATAAACACATCTTTATCACTCAGCACTAATCCATACTGTACCTTGCTTCCCCTGAGGCTACAGTTTTTTAAAAAGTGTCCCAAGGTCAAGTGCAGATAGCAGTCTATTCACCGGAACCATACTAACAACGATGGCTGTTTAAGTTCCAAATACTGTCAGTCCACAGAAGCCTTCGGCCGTCTGAGCAGAGCTCAGGACCTGGGGCCAAGATATTGTCCATCATGCAGTCCTGTAGCCCCTGTACTTCCACAGGCTCCTTGTTATCTATGGTTCATATCTGTTCTGTCAAGTCTTGTCCCTCTTACTGCTCAGGCCTCCCAGCTACTCATTGGATGAGAGCATAGGCAGAAGACGGAGCACCGGATTGGCCCAGCCCCCTCCGTGTTGTTAACCCCGTCTGACGGGGCATAATCCCTGAAGCTGAGCTTAAATCCATGCTGACCCCACCTGCTCTCTTGCTCTTCCATTCCCTTGCTTTCCATCTTTCTCCTCCGTTCAACTTATTTACACTCCACGTACGCATTTTCCATTCATTTCTTTGTTTTTAGTTTCTCTCTCAAGTCTCTCTGTGTTACTAGGTGTGTTGTCATTCTCCACACTCTTCACTCAAACTTTTTGTTTACCTGGAAGGATGACAACAAGTCTGGGAAAGGAGGTTAAAGTCAGAGCAGCTTCAAAGCCAATTGAAGAGGCCCTGTCAAACAGTCTCCCAGTTTATTTTGGTTATCAGTGAGTCATAAAGAAAGCCAGACTCAACTGACAGCCAGACCATGGCCCTGGAGAGGTTTGCCTGGTTTCTGTGTATGTGATGATGCAACAAAACTCAGATTAAACCAAATAATCCAAACCACATACCAACAACATTATGAAATCAGACAACATTATGATAAACAACATTTTGCTAGATATGAAAACTATTACAAACTATTTTCTCTGCTCAGCCAAAGAATCCCTTCAATCTGTCTAAAAAGAACACTAATCTCTACATGCAATGGATGATAACTTAAGCTGACAAACAGTGAAATCAACACTTTTTCCAAAATGAGTCATAGACAATATATGTGTATATATGTTCACCTTTATATTGTTTTCCTACTTATGCTCAAAATAAGGTTTATGACTATCATTAATACATTTAAGGATTAAATGAGTCCTGATGTCCAGATCATTTTATGTTACTGGTCACTACATTTGAAAACAATGCAGAATCATGCAATCCCATAAAATCTCACATGCTAACATATGTGAAAAGAAACTGCAAAATCAATACCAGTACACACAATTTTTCCATCACACAATCTATACCATTATACTCCCCGCCGTAGTGTTTTTAGATTTTAGACACTGCCATCCCAGTACTGAGCTGTAAACAAATGAGAAAATACACTAAACTAAAACAAAAAAACACAGCACCACCAAAAGAATCTGTAACTTTAACAACCTAAAATCCAAGAAAACATTGCATTTTATTGCCGAAATGTGAAACAGAGTAAAAACAAACCCAAAAAAGCATAAAATTGTTCAGTATGAAAACTTCAAGTATGGTACACCTCTGGCTGTGTCCCAATTTGAGTTGTCCTTGGAGAAAGTGAAGGAACAGTCTAATTACTGGCTACAGAACATGTACACAGCCCCAATTACACACTTGTGCATAGAGGATAATCACTTGTGCTGGTCACTAAGAGGTGAAGTCCTTCTCTCCTGGGGTACAATGAAGTATAATTATGTCTGAAGAAGAAAATGTATGAATCATCTCAAAGAAATTCTAAAAATGTTATGTTTTATTGGGAGCATTGTCAGGTTAGCAGCATAATTCACAAAAAAAGTGCAGAAAAAAAGTCATTCTAACACATTAGCTGTGAGTGTTCACAGTAAGTCCCACAGCCCAACACTGATATTCAGAAATAACTTTTTCACAGCAGCAGTCACCACCTTGTGACTCTGAAGTCTCAGTGAAGCACAGTTGACTCTTAACATCGACTCATAGTCATTTAGAGCCTAAAACTGAGCCAAACAAGAAAATGATTAGAACTTTAGTCAAGAAAAAACAAGTCAGAGCTCACACTAAAACCGATTTGATACGACGCCTTCAGTTTTTTTTCAAGTGCAAATGTGTTTCCATGGATACCCTTTATAGGGCTGCAGGGAGTCTTTGGTTAAGACAAACAATTAGTGCATTTTTACAGACACTCAAATGGATTTATGGTTAAAAGATGATGTTTCTGGGTAGGCTAGATACCAGTGGGGACAGATGTACCTTTACTGAATATTCATGATGCATAAAGATACAAATTCCCACAAATGTCTAGAAGCCAGACAGAAATGCACCAGTGCAAGCTTTTATTAAAACCATCACAGGTGACTGATTGTACAGGTAGATACATGAAGTGTATAAATGCATCACATTCAGAGACTGTTGGAAGAAAAGTAGAAGGAGGTCTATGAGTCAGTATTATGTGTAGTGTGATGCTGAAAAATGAAGGACACTATTTTTACTGTGTTAGTGTTACTCCCTCTTCTGGTACAAAGAAACATTACAGCCATGATGGCATAACTGGACCCACACACATAGACTGTCATTCCAGTGGAACATAAATGCTTTGAGGACCCCATAAATGTGCCAAGGATGTTGAACAATCATATAAAACCCAAAATTAGATTTCCGATGAATGTAGCAGACCATTGTCATGATGCCGTGTAAGAGATTCATTAGAGTGCATTAAACCTGCCCAAATCCAGCAGCAACACCACGTCCACAAAGATTAAAAGTCAACAATCACCTGTGACACTGACAGGTAAGAAGCTCTATACTGATTAGTAATATCCACAACCAGTGAGCTAAATACTGTTTACAGCAAGCACATTTTCAATGGTGACAGCCATGATTTGAAGGTTGTGTTAAGCAAACCTTCATTAAAAAAAAAAAAAACTAAACTAAAGGTGCGTTTGTTAACTTCTCAACATAAGGTAACAAAACAACTGCAAACTGTTCAACTTCAAACAAAACAGATATTTTAGAGATTTACATCAAAAAAATCTTGCAGTTCAACCATGGCAGGCAATCCACAAGGGGGCAGTGTAACACAAGGACAGTGTGCAGCAGCTTGACACTTATGTAAGAAATCAGTCACATCTACCCTTAAGCTTAGCTGGATCGGTACACATGCAGTTTGGTTTGTTCCTGATGGAAGGACGGTCAGTAGTCCGCCTTGATGATGTTAGCATTACATGCACTATTAACACTCGGATTATAAACATCTACAAGTTAAGAGGTTCCACGTATATCAGGTTCAGTGGTGCATACAGTGTGGAAGTGTATGTTTACAGTATATGTTTACATTAGATGGAGCTCTTATCTGGGCAGGTAAGAGTTTATCAGCTTGTTCATACGCTGTATGACACACAACAGCAGCTGCAGTCTGTGACCTCTCTGCTCTCCAGACCTTGCAATTATTTCACAACCAATTACTCATGTGTTTTCCACATTTACAAAGAACTGAAGCTCATTGCACAATGCTAGTATTTTACTAGAAACCATGAATGAAATGAAATAAGTGGGAATTGCTTAGTCCCACAAGCATTTGTCATGAAAAAGGATGGATTCTGGGAACCGCCGGTAGGATTTTTATGAGAAACTGACACTTAAATTGTTTAGTACATTGACATCAGTCTAAACCTGAGAGGGAAAAGGTATTTTGCTTCTATTAAGTGTTTAAAGACTTCTGAATATGACTGTAGTACTGTCATAAACAGTACTGAGGCCTGTCCAAAACACAAAGCTGATCAGAACACATGGACACTGAGCTGCAGTGACCTTCTGCGTTCAGTGCTTGTATCTCACCGTGGCTGTAGCTGACCCCTGGGCTGAGGGCAGAGGGGCTGGCGGCGTGCTCCCTGCTCGGCGTTTGGAGGCCTGCCTCCTTCTCCCTCTCCTTGTCCCGCTCCTTTGCCTGGCGTTGGCTCATCCTGCCTGGCGTCAGAAGGACGGTGTCATCACCGCTCACTACGGCAGCTAAACATAGGAGACATACAGAACAGATGAGACCTCTAACATGTTCTCATATCACTTAAAATCAGACAAAAACACTGCAGAGACCTCTTGAAGGTTTATATAGGAAACTGTTTATGAATCTGTTAGTTGCTGCCATTTTGAACAGGACTCCTTGAAGGAAGAGATTTTGTTTCTTAAAAGGACTTTCCTGGACAAAAAAAGGATAATTAAAATAGATGCACATTTTGATGAATTGTGCAATATTTGTTCTAAGCTCTGTTGTGAGCAGATAAAGTGCTGTTTCATGAGTGCTTGGCATTCATTACATACTCCTCTGTTCCTGCCACCTCATTTACATGGTATTATGAAGGAAGGAGACAGGTTTATTGTCAAGTAATGGAAGCTTATTTTGGTCGGCTAAAGGCCAAAATAAATACATGAAAAATAAAAGATTTTGACTTTTTATTCATAATATACACTGACTTGATCAAGAATCCATAAATACTCTGCGAATTACTAAAGTATCTGCTTGGAGAAATGTCTGGGATTA
>JAPTYQ010000005.1:39537975-39551625 GCA_029814465.1 Ostorhinchus cyanosoma
GCTGCTGGCAACATCTCCTAAACAGTTTTCTTTTTCCTAACAATATTGTGTAGTCCTTTTTAATTTCATGTACACTCTAGTAACTATACCTGCTCTACTCCAAATGTTTTTGAAGACATTCATATTGGTAAAGAAGGTGCAGTGTTCAAGGTTGCTCATGAATGGATTTTTATAGCTGGTAGTTATTCCTACTGATGAAATACAAATTGAATCACAAATTCTGTTTAAAAAAAAAAACACCAATGACAAGAGTCGAAGCTTCCAAATCCTCTAATTATAACACATTGTCATATGCACAACAATATATAGAATACTGTAAATACAATACACATACACAATCTATGATAACAAAGCCAGTGTATAATCAGCCGATGTATAATCCAGATCATAATCCAAGCATGTTGAATCCTCTCCTCTCAGACAGCAGTGTGTGTCCAGTAGATGATTTGTGCTGGACATGGGGACGTAGATGCATTCATAATATATAAATCCTGACAGACGTGAAGTGACAGGTGAGCATAGCAAAGCTGTCAGTGCTATAGCTTCTGTACAGACACGGCTGGTCAGAGCCAAGGATTCCTAAACAACAGTGGGAAACCAGCTGGTGTGTGAGACTGTAGGAAATGGCGTTACAGTCTTGCAGCCTGACTTACATTAAAGCATCCGAGAACAGACAAATCCAAGAGGAAAACTGACGTCAAAGAGGCTATAGAGTATGCTAATTCTACTGTATGACAGTTGAATAATGAGGGGAGACATTTGCAGGTGTTGGAAGAGACTTTTTGCCGTCAGTACAACAACAGCAGAGGAAACTGTCTGATGAAGATTAGAGGTGGGCGATATATATATATGTCTCGCCCGCCTCTGGCCTATATCAGACAGTTTCCTCTATGATAATATTGTAAATGTTGATTTGACGATGTGCAATTTCACATTACCGAGTATTCATACTGTCTCGAAAAGAAAACAAATGAATGGTTCATAGACTGTAAAGATGAAAGTCCTCATTGGCCGACTGCGTGCCTCAGAAGCCAATCAGCAGACAAGATTCAATCTCGTGGTGACTAAGTAGCACCCAAAACACAACATTGTCTCACATGGAGGAAATGCAGGACTCTCCATCTCAGCAGATGATTTCATAGCGAGACGTGTGTCCACATCACTAGCCTGGAAATGGTTCGGTTTGGACAAGATTGATATCGGTTAAAGTAATATTATGTGCAAGCTGAGGCACTGTAAAGAGCGGGTGAACGTGACAAACCTATGGGGCCCAGCATTTGTGAGGGGGGGGCATAGAGCAGTGGAGGGCGTCCAGTGAAAACAGGTTACACATTATGAAAATTTCATGTAAGACTCGGTGTATAATAGAGGCACAGAAGTAGAGAGTCAGACATTGAAACCATGTCAAGTTTCAGTTTCGCTTCACACTAACATTAGTTTTAGACCGCACACACCCACGTATTTAACTAGTGCCCCTACCCCACATACATACCCAAGAAGAAGTAAGCAGTACTTCAAAAACAAGCAAGAGCTGTTGTTCTGAAACACTGTATCTATCCATAGATGTCCTGGTCAGCAAGTAGAGTTTTACAGCATTTTTTGTAAAAAATAAAATAGAATTTTAAAAAAGAAAGAAATTCTAATTTTAAAGGATATAGTCAAATTATTATCGGGAAATAAAAAGAAAAAATCTTTTTGTTTTTGCTATCTCCCACCCCTAATATAGACCCAATGTGATTGGCTGTTTTACCCAACATGACACAAACAGACCTCCCCTGGTTTCATCTCCCCCTAAATACCAGCCCTGGCCTTAACTTCCCTGGCCCTACCTCTGAAATGTCACGGGCTTACCGGAGGTGGCATGGTGCTCTCTCAACTCTGCATGGTACTAGCAGGGGACAGGGGTGGACCCGGAAGAAGAAAAGGACAAGAGAAAAAAAAAAAAGAAGAGGGGTTGACAGACACAGCAAAAAACAAAAAAAAAACACACAGGGAGGAAGGAAAGGGATGTGAGAGTGGTGAGAAAGAGAGGTGTTGAGAGAGTGTGTCAGAGATTTTGGATAAGGACGATGGGAGGGCAAAGGGGAGGAGGGGGCGTCCGCCATGTGTTGTTGACCAGATGTTGGCAGAGGTAGATTTGCGTGCAGCGGGGTTCAGGCATCAGCAGCAGCAACAGCAGCAGCAGCAGGAGAAGCCGCAGCCATACAGGACGAAAACGGAACAAAAACAAAACAAAAAGAGGAGACAAGAGACAGACAACAAAAGAAAAAACAGACATTAGTTTAACCAAAAAATGTAAACGGAGGACTTGACACAGAACTGACAACAGACTGGGGCAATGGAGACAAAGGGATTGGGTAATACATAGGGAATAAATAAAGTGATAATACCACCACTACACACACACGCTTACTCTGTTTTACTTCCAACAGCCAAATGATAATTACCGTAAAGTTATCGTTCTAAAGAAACCAAATGAATTTCACTAGATGTGAACGGGAAATAAACTAGAATGTGTCAAACTTAGTCTTCTTTACTGTTTATTTAGTCATGATTATTTGATTCTTTTACTGTAAATTCATCTACTGATTACTTCCTTTTCATTTTCAAATCCAATAAAGACAACAATCAGTGTCTTCCTATATTTCACACAATTCAATATAATGGTTTACAATCAGTTTTTCAATGATAGCCTGCCATGAAAAAGTGAAATTCCGGTTCTAACAGCAGCAGTTGGACCTCTGATGACCTGATGCTGGGTTTTGATGACACACAACTCCTTCTACTTCTTCCCGTGCAACAATAAACAGCTGGACAATAAGTAAACAGGCTCTTGTTATACTTCCCCTCCTTGTATATAACATGCAAACACACCAGTAGAATTGTCCTCAAATATCCACCAGGAGAAAGTTATGTCAGTTAACCTAAACTAGTCTAAATGCAGAAACATAATAAAAAATATATATATTATGTTTTATTTGTGTATAATTTCCCCAGAGAGCCATCTTTTCAGCCACTACAGAGGAGAGTGAGGTGAAGAGCATTCAGCTGGCTGCAATCTGCAACCTCATCACTAGATGCAATAAATATTACAACAGAACCTTGAGGAAAATCTCGATCCAATATATGGTGCACCTATCTGTACACCTTCAGCGGAAAGTGTGGATATGTGACGCCGTGGTCATACCTAGAACACAGCAGGATTTCTTTAATCCTCAGTCAGACAAAACACAACCACAGGGAGCTCAGAAAGGGAGGAGGAAAAAAAAACACAATATATCACTGATTGGCTATTATTCAGTTAATCAGGAAGGAGAAATCTAATTGGTAAACACTAATTGGTCAGAGCAGCAGCCACTGAGGGGATACACAACTTTAAGAGCTGTTTACAACAATAAGGATTAGGAAACTGTCACTTAACGTCAGAGATGGATTAAAACGGCTTTGTGAAGAGAGTGTTTTCTAAGTTAATCTTGGCTGAGCTCATTGTCTCACAGTGTCACAGCACAGTTACACTTTGGCCACTCCCACTGTGTTGCAAAACACTGACTTACAGTCACGGGGGCAAAGACATCATAAGCGCTTGTGACTGGATGGATGGCATCATTCCTAGATAGGTCTTCCTAAAAAGCCCAGGGAGGCGGACTATTTTCTGCTTGTGTTGTTTTTACAGAAATAACTATGGGGTAAGGTTGCTGTCAAAATATTTGTGTGCATAAGATAGAAATAAGTGCATACTAGTCTATAGCTGTGCAGAAAATAAATATATGTAAAGTGTTGAATTAATTCAGTCGTACACTACCAGTCAAAGTTTTAGACTCACTTGTTTTTACTTTATTTTCATGACTATTTACATTGTAGATTCTCACTGAAGGCATCAAAACTATGAATGAACACATATGGAATTATGGAGTTAAAAAGTGTAACGTAACTCAAAGTATGTTTTACATTTTAGATGCTGAAGAATAGACACATTTTGTTTTTATTACATATTCTTTGCGTTCTCTGGATGAGCTTTATGAGGTAGTCACTTGAAATGTTTTCTCATTTAAGTGCTCAGCATCATTGGGAACTCCTTCTAGACTGTTGGTTTTGCACAACTATATTTTTTTGCGCAACTATAGGCTAATATGCAGGCATATCTGTGTAACGCACATGAATATTTTGACAGCTTTCTTACCCCATAAATAACACTCGCTTCATCAGTGCATCAGTCATATCCTCAATTCGATTCAACAAGGGACCAACTTTCTGATGCCAGTGTATTTTCATCTGCCAAACTGACAGACTGACGTGTGTTGCTGAGGTGGATGCTCTCTATAAAAGCCTGACAACTTCACCTGATGATTAGTGCTGATTAATTATGCAGATGAGTGTGTGGGAGGATGGAGGCGATTGACTGAGAGACAAAGTGAAGGTCTAGGAATAAACTCAACATGTAACTGATAAAAAAAATAAAAAAAGAGTTTGGCCAGTGCAGTGCAATGAGAGCACACAGTTGGCTAACGACATGTGACAGGTCTCTATTAATACCTAAAAGCCTCATTTCCTATGAAATCAGACTGAAGCGGTGATGGCTGGTGGGTGACTCAACTCTATGACTTGTTAGCACAAAGAGGTGCTACAGTATGAGTTGAATGCCACTGTATGTACAGACATGTCCATTAAGAACATTTAGTTTTAAAGACAAAGCCCCATAATCTCGATCTCTTTCTGATCAGTAATGGCTTTTTCCATTGGATATCTGTGCAAAACTTTATCGGTATTTACTAAATCTCGAAAAAACAGAGGTGAGTAATGTCAGTTTTTCCATTAACTCACAAATGCAATGATTTGTTTATTTATTATTGTGAGATGATAAAAGAATTCATTGAATAAAAATGGCAACGAACATAAATTTCACGTTGATTTACAGATATATTCATTATTATTATATATTACCCCTCCATACCATAATAAATTAAAAAATGATTTGGTTTCCTGGTGTGTCCACAGATACCGTACCATCTTTCTTTTAAAACTCTTCTTCTTTGCTTGTTGTTTGTCTGTCAGTGGAATAAAACAAAACTATACAACAGTAGATTTTGGTTTCCATTACTGGAATATACTCATATTGATTCATTTGAGAGGATGAATTAATGTTTTATGGAGAATTTTATAAAGTTATCTTGTCAAGCATCCTGGTATCCGTAGATTATTGTGCTTTCCATGTCAGAGCAGCATGCATCAACTCAAGACCAAAAGGTAAATAAATAAATAAGGTCACCCTATAATTTTAGATTCTATTTGAGTGAAGCTGTGCTGACATCCAGCAGGTGTTATTACAGACGGTGGGAGAGACAGCAGCTGACAATCGGTGGCTTATTTGAACCAGATCCTGTATGAATGTTTGCTCTGCGAAACACTTCAATATTTTAAGCCACCACTGATCTGATACGGTTCAAGGTTTCACAATCCTGTGAGTTTTCACCTGGGGACTTTGAGATAGAATGTGAAGAAATCTTCTAAACATAAGGCTACATTTACATTACTTAAGTGACTTCTGCTTTTCTTCACCTAGTGTCATCTTTAGGTTAAAAAAAAAAGACTTTAGCACAAGCATGTCAAGTCTGCTTATAGCCACACATGACTGCTAGTGGCATTTCTTAATAGTTACAGTATTGTGCAAAAGGACGCCATTTACTAGGGATACACCCTCCTTCTGGCAAACAGGAAATCAACGCTACCAGACCTCTAGTTCCTTAAAAAGCAGGTAGTGCATCCAGGTACTGCATAGTGAGTCAGTTTTCATTAAACCCACTACCAAACTGCAGAAGAACACGGAGATTTGAGCACAGATTGAGCTGGCAAATTCACAGTTATGACTGTCAGACATGGAGGAGATGTCACTCACTAAAAAAAGGTTCATTTTGCTGTAATACAGGATGGTAAGTAAACCTGTATTTGATTAGGCCAAAGTCAAGAAATATGAGTCAAAGCAAACACACTCAGAACATCCGCTCTCACACTGGATCTCAAACCAAACAGAAACAGTGGAAATATAAGAAAATGTGACACTTCTCTGTCTGAGTTTGAGGGGGGGGGCTGTTAGTCTGACTTTTAACAGGCTTTCAGGTATAAGCCAGCAGTCCCGCTATCTGGTGGGGATGACACATAAGGTCACTGGTGGAGATGCTCGGAAAAAAGCGAAATATTCTAAAAGCTGTTGGAAGCTACAGAGCAAATGAAGCCTCTTCCAGAAAAGCGATGAATAAAACTACTGCTTCATTATGCTGCTAAAATGGAAGCTTTGTGACATTTAGTCATAGGTCACATGTATATTAATATTCCACACAGCTTCATTCAGACATGAGAACATTTCGATAAGGAACTTCAGCTGGATTTTAGCATTACACGAGGGATTAAGAGATAGAGCATTGAGAACAGAGAACAGTGGCATAAAAACCCTATTAACAGGAGAATTAAGAGTGTATGTGTTGTATACTGCAGGCCATAGTATGTCATGCAGTTGGAGATAAATAAATGACCATTGATAATCATTTAGCTAAAAAAATGTCACTATTATTACACTACACTACTGTCTTTTAAAAAATGCTTTTCTTTCAGACTCTTTAACATTAGACCATCGCTGCATCGTCTACAGTCATGTTAGAAGTCTTGTGGTGCCCTACTATTTTACTTAAACGTATGCACCAGTGCAAATATTAACATGCTAAGGTATTAACAATGGTCATACCAAGATGCTGATGTTGGTAGGATGTTGGAACATTTGTAGAGTAAAAATATGCAACAGTACTTGATAAGAATTGATATATAGTTTTGCGAGTACTTCATAATAAACCATTAGAATATTCCTAAACTAAATCCTTAAGGAACCTTTTAGACAACACAATGCAAAGAAAGTAGCAACTTTAATTTTACCATGTTTTACACACCACTCTTTGATTAGTGTTACTGAATCCAAAATATCACCATTGGCTGTAGCTATATTTTCTTTCCATCTCTGAAACTATTTCAGCCTAAATCCTGTATTTGGACTTTGAAATTGCTAATTTTTGCTATTACATAAATATAAAGACTAGGGGTGTAACGGTACAGAAAAATTTTGATTTGGTATGTTTTCAGTACAGAGATCTTCAGTTTGATATATTTTTTTGATACGTTTTCAGTACAGCGAAGGAGACCAATGAAGGGGGGGGGCACTCCGTAACTACCTGAGGGACACAGGACATTTCTACACACACATTTCTACGACATTTCTCTTTGTTCAGCCATTTGTGCATTAACAGGTACCCCACTTGTTATGTACTTTTGAATGTCCAATGTTTGCTTATGGCAAACACTGTAATTTACTGAGTGTTTTTGAACGTCACACAGTATTCCCTGAGATGCTGTGAATGTAACCTCCCAGTAACACCACAGCAGAGGAACGGTGAAGGAGAAGAGGAGCAGGTTCAATGGATTTTAGCAAATTCACTTAAAAAATAAAAACCTTTTCACTATAAAGGAACCCATAGACTTATTTGTGCCACAAATATGCAGCATACCGAAAACCAAAAGTTAATATTGCTATCTGATTATTTATCCAGCCCAAACAGAAAATGTTGTTATAATCTATTCAATAGATACCTTTATGTCTAAACTAATAAAGGAAGTAGATTACCATCAGGTGTATCTTCAGAGAAGAACCGTATCGTATATAACTAGTTCATAACAATATTCTTATTTGTCACTGGGCAGCACATAAGCAGCAATTGCCCACAATATAACACCTGAAATATAAAATGATATGTAATTATGATACCTGCTGGTTTCTTTCATTCTTGGAATGTAACAGTGAAACTGAAATGAAGCCCAGTCCTCTCTAAAGCTTCAAACCCTCTACAGGAAACATGGCCTTAAACACAGCATGCTCCGTCTTCCTCTGAAAAGATGAGGAGTGCTTACGCAGGATAAAATGCCATGACATATTACATAATGTTTAAACATCACTCGCAGCACATTTCTGACCCAGTTTCTTTTTAGCAGCAGGGAAGTAGGAGATAACAACAACGGCTTTTTTTTTCCTTTTTTCCAATAACTGAAGGGCACCTTTAAGCATTTATTCAGACTGGAGTGAAAACACAACATTATGAAGGCAAAACCTAAAACGTGCCCTAATACCAGACAGACTGCCCTATGTGGTCAGGCTACAAATGCAGTATTTACCTTCTCACAAAGAAGTCCAAGCTAGTCTGTGTTGTTGCCTCTGTGATGAATACATTTGGTCATGCGGATCATCCTTCTATCCACTGCTCCTATTTGCTCAGCTTTTCCAAACATTGCACTTGTCGTTTCAAGTCGATGACCAAAGAAGAAATAAGCAGCTTCTTGCTTGTTTTCGTACATTTAGGACAATGTGAATCAGGTTTTGGCTGCTTTATCTAGTCATATACCCAACATATGGCATGATGAGCAAGAGGCAGGCTCAGTTGATGTTTTAATAATGGTTTGTTTTGTCCAATTTGCTGTCAAGCACATGGGAAAATTGAATATCACTAATGCTTGACAGCCTCTAACAAAAAAAAAGCCTTTGAACTTGTTGGATAACAATGCTGGCTCAGGGCTCGACATCTTAATATAAAACAGTGACTTGCTATTGGGTTTGTGTCCTGGGAGCGAATCAACAGCCATTATGTTAACAGGAAGCTCTACCGCCTACCCAGCACAATAATGAAGTTTCTCACAGCAGCTGTTGTGACACCAAATTAATCTGAAGTGTTTATGCACGCTGGAAAACAGCTTTCAGTTTTTCTTTAGCTTGTAAAAGGGATCTATGTGTGTTATACTGTATATAAAGATAAGACAACAAGTAAAAGAAGAATCAGCTTCTAACATTTTCAACAAACAGGGATCCTATTTATATTCTGTAATACCTGTATTCCCAACATTTTCAGCCCTTATCAGTCTAATAAAAATTCCTCAACCTTGTACACACTTTTAACACCCACCGCTTCAAAACAAACAGAACTCCAAGAAGCTGCAGTGCATGATGGTATCTTCTTTCATTTGCTTTCTCAAGCTTGCTTTAATTAAGCAACCTGACCCAAGTTACATCTAAGGTAATTCTGATTTACAGCTTTTGACCCACATACAGATATCAGAGTAGGAATCAGCACCTAGTGAAGGAGACACTGCAGAACACAGACTAAGAGACTGTGGACTCAACCTATTCAGCCTGTTGACACTTACTTCCTGCCTAAAGATAAGCACTACCTGTAAGTTCCTGACAAGGAAAACAAGACTGACAAATCTTTAGCTCACTGAACAGTAACAGGAAGGCATTCACATGAGTCTAAAGGGTAGACTTGCGCCGATTACAATGTTTTGGGCCGATCCTGATTTCCAATTTGCAGGGTGCTTGGATGGCCGATACCAATTTTGGCCAATTCCGATTTCCAATTCCAATTTTTTACAAACACAACACATAAGACATTGTAATGTAACTTTCGCATCAGAACACTTATTCTAAAAACAGAAGAAAAGTGTGGAAAAAGGTGCCAGGTTTTCTGTATGAAAACAGGCGCATTGATTGAAACGCCCGGAGTCCCACGTCAGACCAGCAGCTGAAAATTATCATGTTTGAAGGAAGATGATCATACACATCCAGTTTTTATTCTGACGTGGCTCAGACCATCTGTTTTTGTAACAAATGATCATAGACTATACATATTACACGCTGCAGCCAAGTTTTAGTTATAAATAACCGAACAGAACCTTGGAAAAAAGAAAGTGTCTCTACATATGTGGATCACAGGATGAACCCCTGCACTGAATGAACCAGATTAACACTATTTATACATTCATAAGTTCTACATGCTTTGGGCTGAATCAAGGTCCTGCCTCATGAGTAGAGAGGCACCTGAGTGGATGAATAACAGTTTCACTTTCACTTTGTATGGTATGCACGTACTCAGTGTGGAGGCTTCCAGAGTCACCTGTACTGTGAGCGGCGCGGAGTCCGAGGGCAATGTCCACGGACAATTGAGGCTTCATAGTTGAGTGTACCAATTTCACATTTAAAACAAGTCAATGTGAAGACTTCCCACTGAGCAGTCTATTGTGTTACACTGAATATGCGTATGCGGAGTCCGTGAGGTCATAAAAATTGAGCTTTGTGTGGGTGTGTCCGCTTCAGGTAAGCCTCGAGTGCACGCAGACATCCGTGGAGTCAAGTACGACTGACTCTGTGGGGGCCTTGAGGTATGTACACCACAGAACACCTTCACATTCCTGATTGCTACTTCATATCTGACAATCTGGAACCAACCCAGGTCTGGCTATGCGGCACGACAAGAATTTGACCTGTGCTCAAAATTGGTCAATTTCAGACTGACCAGCCAGTCGCCGGTCATAGCCGATCACGCGAAAATTGGCCAATTTCTGAGCATGGCCAGTGAGTCAGTACAAGTCTACTAAAGGGTTTGGTAAAACAGCACAATTGGAAATGTACTTTAAAAGCTAATTTTGATAGGAAATTTCCTTATAAACACTACAGTTCTGCTGTTTTTAAACTACTTGCCACTACAATTTGACATCAGCCTGTGCAAGCATTTGCCGAATTCTGCAATCCTAAACCGTCGTCCTTTGCAGCACTAGTTGAGAAGTCAGTAAGTCCAAGCCAACATGAGGTAGTGTCAGAGGGGTGCTATCCATCAGAGAACTGACACATCTGTCAGCAACTAGAAGATCCATGGCCAGAGGCTGGGCAGACTGGGCAGGCACTGCACTAAGTATGAGGTGCAGGTCCTGGCTGTTACCCATACATTGGCTGATTTACAGCTGGTGCAGAGCAGCAACACACACTACAAATAAAACGTCTAATTGTATCACGCTGGATACTATAACCAGAGCTGACTGCATTAGCCAAGATACTGTCTCAAGCAAAATCTGAGCCAAGGTATTAAACACTATTGACTGTGGGACAGGTGTACCTGAGGTATTCCTGGATTTTAAAAGCTGGCAGAGGTAGTAGTGAGTTAAGGACACACAATCTGTCACAATGAACGATTTGGGAGACTATGGAGAGTTCTGTACTTCAAGAGTTTTGGGATCTCTTATAAAAAAAACAAAAAAACAAAACAGATGTGACAGAGCCTCCTAACAGTGTGGCCAAAGATTTCTTTTAAAAGGATAAGACCAGTCATTTTCTGTACTAGTGCAATGTTTCATCTACAAATTGGTCTGACAGAGTCCTGGGACTTCTGATTTTTTTGCTGAGTCCCACTGCTATACAATTGAGACCCCAAATAAAGCTTTAATTTTAAAAAGTCCATTGTTTGTTTCATCATCTTCATTTTCCATATCAAATCATTCACAATGTCACACATATACACCATTGTACACACATAACAGAAAGTGAAACATTATCATATTTTCTTGAACAGTTTAATGAACCAATGTAAATTTTCTGAAAGATTGACTATTTTAAAACACGTTAGGGTGATTTGATCCAGACTGGTCAGTGGTGGCACTCTTGGTGAGTGACAGACAAATCACAACAGTGGCATATGGTCAAGTTATTCTGGAGGTCAGTCACTGGATTTCTTTTTAATTTCCTTCAGTTCATAAAGCCTCCTCTCTTTTTGTTTTTTCCACATATCAAGTGCCTTTGCAAATTTGAAGCTCACCCATTTGAGCCCCATTTTAATTCACATGAGTTTGTCCCGAGTATCTATATTGAGGTGGTTTCTCTGCAAGCAGTCTCTGAAGCAGTTCAGGAAAATATGACGTACTTGCTATAGACCATGTTTGAAGTACATCCTCTAGAAAAGACACACATTGTGTTGTTTTAGACAGTGTGAAAGGGAGGCGTTGTCTGTGGATCCTTACAAGTAAAATACAAACATCTCTAGTTCGATCCATTCAAACTGCTGCTGTCATTAAAGTTGTCCCATTTGCTGGTGATAAGAACATCAACCATGTGAATTAAAGACTGCAGAACACAAAGGCAGTACCCAACTATAACGAATAAGGAATATTTGACTTCACACTGCTATGGATACAAGTGGAAGAGGACAGAAGGGAAATTGCAAGCCTTGTATGGCCTGACAGGAAATCTATACAGAGATAATTTTCAGCAGCAGAGCAAATTCCGACAGTAGAACAAACAGACACATTCCCAGTGGATCGCCATTTTTCATGGTGTCCTCCCACTGCTAACATAAAACCTAATGATGTCAACTGACATGGTACTGTGGACAGGGGATTAAGAAAAGGATGCCTGTTCGTTTGCAGGGAAGTATGGTGGAGCTACTTGACCTCCCAACGACAGCTTTTCATCAGACCATAGTGTTTCAGTGTGGCAGTCTTCAAAACAGAGGAGGTGGGGGGTATCTGGGTGGGTCTGTGGGCCTCACACAGAGTGGTGGCTCGGCTTCATCACTGCAGGGGGGGCTCAGGGACAGCGATAGAGGGGACAGGCTAATCCTTTTTAAGAGAAAGACACTGAGTAACATTATCGACCTAGAATTGTTATAAGCAACAAATCAGGTTGAGTAGAAACCCAAAAGAAACAAAACGTTAATGCCATTTTGACTATTTCTCTCTGGGCTGGTGGATACGCATGACTGGAACGTCCAGCAGGTGGTTCAGTTCATTACATTCTCAAAGTTGGGGTGAGTGGAGCAGCTGCACATTTGGCAGTAAAAACGATTTTATGCTCCGCTATAAAACACAGCTTTCTTGGAGAGAAATTACATGAAAAGATCAATACCTCTCTCAGCAGCGGATTAGCTCACCTGGCTGTTTCCAAGTTACAAAGTCCACCTACCACCACCTCTTAAATCCATCCAGTTATATATATTATCTCCATTGTTTGATTTGTACATACAGTGTAAAAATGTCTACTCGTGGTTTTACAATGGCTTCTGTATCCATTGATTTTATGGCTTTTAGGAGGAGAGTGGTATCCAACTTTCAGCAGAACAGAGCATGTATCTTTTTAAGGTTATTTGAAAGACAGTAAAAAATGATTCCCTGTCCTTAGAGAGGCATCGAGTCTATCATCTTAGCACAGGCCTAGGTTATTACTATCAATCTGATTATTACACTCTTGCCAGCTGCCTGCATGCTTTATTAAAAACAAATGCATGACTGTTTCTGGAAAACTGCATCATCATACATTGGTATTTTGCCCTCATCCAAATGAAATGTGGTCATTTTCATACATTTAGGCTAGAGCTGCACAATATATCATTTGAGCATCATCATCACGATGTACGTGTACACAATAGTCACATTGCAGGTCCTGCAATGTAGGAGGCAAATGAACTCAAAGTGTTCTCATGTAATTTCAAGTCAAGGGTACCTGACACCCTGCACGCAGCGATCCACCAGTCACAATCGTTCTTAAACAGTTTGGAGTGAGTCGCTGATAACAACCAGGGCTTAAAAATGAAATTTTTCAATCGTTCCGTTCCAAACGAAACCAGTATATTTAACGTTTTCCTTCTTGCGTTCCACCACCAACATATCGTTCCTTAACCGGTTTGGAAGGAAAAATAATGTTCGTTCTTAACGTTCCAGGGTTGTTATTATTAAGCCTATCAATAAGTCTAGTGGACTTAGTCAATTTAGCCCACGTTACCTTGGTCGATGTTTGATAATACT
>JAPTYQ010000005.1:39572612-39591068 GCA_029814465.1 Ostorhinchus cyanosoma
CCCCCCCCCCCCCCCCCCCCCCCCCCCCCCCCCCCCCCCGAAAAAAGATCATTTCAAAATGATTGGTACTAATGGCATCTGGACGCAAAGGGTTGAGCTTTTCATCTTAGCCATCTGTAGCCTTAACACCAGACACATTGAAAGTAGCTAGCCAGAGAAGCGAACAGCATCATCAGCGTGAATCTAACATCTGATCTGCGCTCAATATACGAGCATCTGTTACACACATACTGTCAAATACCAAAACAATGACAACAGTGGGAATATCCTACAAGCGGGAACATTAATGGTACATCTGTTGAAATCATGCTGAGCTACATCTTTTAAAACAAGTCAGTCTAAGCACATAAACACGTACGCATGGAGGAGACCAGACCATTGCAGCATGCACGTGTACAAGAGAGCCGAGGGGAGGGAGTGAATAATGGACCTACCTCACGCAGCTCAGGCGGCAGAAATCACCAATACATTTAAAACACAACCTCTGAGAGGAAACCGGAGAGAGGGGAAGAGAGAGAGACATAGAGATGACATCACCAGGTTTTTCTCCCTCCTCCTCTGAAATGTAGGCTAGTGCTGCAGGGCTGCCGGTGTCGGTGGCGGAGCAGCAGTGAGAGCTCCCTCTGTGTGTATGAAGAGACAACACTGACCCTGATGTATTAAGACCATGCACAGCGACTGAACCCTCCAACATGCACTCAGTCACACAAGCTACACAGTGACATGAGCTCTACTTTTCATACATGCTACATGAAAACAAGTGTTTCTTTGTCTACGAGAGAAAGCGCTGTATAAGTATGTGATTTACACGCAGACAGAGCACAGTGACAGAAAAAACAAACATGACCAAGAGGCTGCTGATGCTTTAAAACAGATGCTACTTTTCCTCTTTCGAGGAATTTGACAACATTATGAGAAGTCACATGAACAGTTTTACCAAAGGATATGCTGGTCTAAGCAAAGTGTACTGCCTCTGACTTAAAGAAGTTCAAGGTAACTTCAGTAACGTTACAACAATTCATGTGTTTTAGTTTTTGTAACTAAAAACTGGCATTTTGTTCAACACTGTAAACTGTCATTGCATCATGATGATATATTTTTTATTTACCCTGACCCCCAAACTGGAGGCAAGGGATATTGTTTTTGGTTCAGGTTGTTTGTTTGTTAACACTTTAGCAGCAAATCTATTAGCTGAATTCATACCAAATTGGGTGTATAGATTGCCATTGACCCAGAATAGATGTGATTACGTTTTGTGAAAAGTAGATCAAAGTTACATTTTTTAAATTAATTTTTACATTTTTTTTCCCCATCTACTTATAATGGGTGACAGTTGTCTATGCTGCACAATATTGGAAAAAACTGACACTGCAATTTTTTTTAACCCTGTGATAGATATTGCAATATGAAAAAATACTAATAGCTGTGTGGTGCCGACATAAATGGTTACACTAATTAGTTGTGTTTCCTCTCGTTGTGGCAACAAGTGGAAGGTACTATCGACACACAACACGCGTTTCAGCATCATCCTTCTTGTAGCAGAAATAATTCCAGATAACTGATGTTGCTTTCCTTTTTGGCACTATTTAGGGTCATTTTCTCTTGTTTGTTGCTCATTTTTCAATATTGTTAACAGGGACTTACTCCAAACTGATTTAGAATGATTGTGATTGATGGATCGCTGCATGCAGTGTGTGTCAGGTACCCTTGAAATTAGATGGGTTGAGTTCATTTGCCTCCTACATTGCAGGACCTAAGATGTGACTATTGCGCACACGTACATTGCGATGATGATGCTGAAACGATATATTGTGCATCTCTAATCAGCACACACAGACATGACATCAGCTGGATTGATGCCAAAACAAGCTACAACACATACGAGGGGCGGGGTTTGTTGCGTCTGGCACCACTCGTTAAACCTTTATAAAAGATGTTCCAGAACTCTAATTTCTTCTTTTGCTCTGAACAGGCAACCTTTGACTTCTAGATGTGCTACTTCAGTTTGATCTTATTATTCCAGACACAGACCAAGGCTTGATTTTTGTGAAAATTATAGAGTATAGAGACAAACAGATGATAAGCACAAGATGTAAACTGTAACAAACCAAATAATGTATGCACCAATCTTTTATTAGAATAGCACAGGGGAAACAGTAATTTCTTCAAATTTCCTGGTTCAGTGGGTTCACTTTCACCTGAGACTTAGAGACAGCATCCATATAAAAATAAATGAATCTCATACTGTCTATTTCTACAAAACCATTACTGTGGAGCATCATTGAGCAGATGATGCTTATTTTTCTATTAAATTGGCTTTGCTTACGAACCAAAGAGTAGGAGAAAATTCTACTACCTCACATTCGTTTTGCTTTTTAAGATAAGAAGACCAAGAGCAGTCGTTTGATTAAGGACTCTGTTCACTTTACTAACAAATGACTGCAATTTGATAAGTGTGTGTGAGGCAGGCAGGGCGTTTGCACACATGAACTTGCTCAGCTGCAGGAAAAACCTGTGGCTGGCAGAGCATCCAGCTGAGCGCTGCTCTGAGAAATGAACAGACAGGTCAGCGCTGAGGTTGGTGTGTCAGACATATTGGAAAAGCACTCTACATGACATGCTCACACAATAGAATATGTGCACAAGACACACAATAAGCAGGCTCATAGCAGTGTGTGGCCGCAGGGATGTGGATTAAGTCATTTGACAACAGATGGAGACAGTGAACTCAGCAGGTCGATCGATCAAATGACAGATCAAAATAACATCCAATGTGACGGATGATTTCTTTCTAGAGCACATTAGTGTCACATAGCCTTCAGAATGGCACAGACTCCACTCTGCTCGCATTTGTCCTGTTCACTGATTCTATGCCATACCACCTTGAAGCTTTTCTAAGAGAACTCATTCACATCACATAAACTGTGTATTCACTGTTTGTGTTGTTTCCTTGAGCATATAAATACCCTAGTTAACTCGAAAGCTGATGAAAAATACCATCTATTAAACACAGAAAAATCTGGAGCTTTATTCATTTATTCATATTGAGTAATAACTAGTGCACAGTCGTGATTATACAATGCCCTTTTAACATATCAAATCATCCAAACATTCACCGATGGATGAGAAGTGTTCTACATGTAATCCTTAAATACAACGTACTGTTGTAGCCTGTACTCTACCCTCCACTGAACACAGGAATGAGATGATATTTAGAAATCCCACTTCAACATTTTCCTTTCACACATCTTCATGGAAAAGACAGAGGGACCTTA
Source organism: Ostorhinchus cyanosoma (assembly GCA_029814465.1). Classification (NCBI taxonomy): domain Eukaryota; kingdom Metazoa; phylum Chordata; class Actinopteri; order Kurtiformes; family Apogonidae; genus Ostorhinchus; species Ostorhinchus cyanosoma. Next base: position 39,575,888 of record JAPTYQ010000005.1, read on the forward strand.
TATGACAGTATGTGGCCATGTAGATTTGTAGTTTGTGGTCATGTGTGTAGTCTACTCAAAGTGACAGAGATGAAACACAATAGAATGGCACAGGACAAAAAATAATGGAAGTTAATTTGTAGTAGCTTCTGTCTGATAGATTTTCTTTTTTATATTTCAGGCAGGCAGAGGATAAAGCGGAGGCAAAGGTTTGATTTTGGCTAGGGCTATCAAAATTAACGCATCAATACGGATTAATCCATCATCATGATTACTCTGATTCAAAATTTTAACACAATTAACCCACCTGCAGCACAGAATGACAATGAATGTCTTTGGCAATGCATTTAGGGCAGTTTGTCCAAGTATAGAATTACTGTTGTGCATGCACAAATAGTGAGTTGATCTGATAGTGACAGGCAACAGAACCAACCCATAAAGATGGAAGACTTTAAACAGCACGTTGGCCTCTGGATGGAAATATGAGGACAAAAATCCCCAAGACGGAACAGTTGTTTCAAGTTGTTTTATTGAAACTGTTGAAGATGTTTAACACGTTAAGTGCATATATATTCTGTTCTTTCTTGAGTCTGTTTTTAATGCAAAATGAAATGTGAATAATATAGATTAAAAATGAATGATTCTTATTCATGATTAATTGAAATTAATCAACAGCAACCCTGTATTTAATCTGATTAAAAACTGTAATTGTTTGACAGCACAAATTTTGACACAATATATCAGAGTTAAACTTGTTGGAACATAGGACAAAAAAGGTTTGTTCTTCAGCAAATAACAGTTAATAGCAACCCAAAGACTGGGCAAAACCTGTCCAACTTGAACAGGAGAAGGAGGGGAGATCAACAACACAGATAACCTATCTGAACACAGTGATATATATCAGGCTAAAGCACTTATGCCAAAACACATAAACACTGATAAGAACAGCACAAAAGGAAAGTGTGAGAAAAAAGAAAACACATCTAAAAATAAATGTTCATATCAGATTCAGGTTTACCTAAGCGAATAAAGCTCTGGGTTTATTACCTTCTTCCGACTGCATTTGTAACAAAACTAGAGAAAAGACGAAGAGTAAAGTTTAAGCAGAGTGAACACAAATCACTGGTCTTGTTCAATGTAATGTGCCATCCTCATGTCGTAGTCATTGTCCCAGGTCTAAAATTTTACTCATGTGACACCAAAGGAGAGATTCTGTGTTAATAATGCCATTGACTCTAGTACGCTAACCCAGCCACTGTCCCTGACGCTACGCCTGAAAGGGTAAGTGCAGCCACATCTGTCCTGACAGCCCAGAGGAAACACTATGGAGAACAAACGACTCTTAAAAGCCAAAAGTTGGCACATACTATGGGTGTTGACTTTGAGTAGGCACAATCAACCAAATCTTAATGTCAGCATATGCACTTGTATAATCATAAAAGGACAGAATTTAATTACATAAAAAAATAAATATGACTGAATGTGACAGTCCATTCTGTATTTGAGTACAATCCACTAATTACCTCTACCTGTAATAAAGATATAAATAATCAGTCTTGAAGCTTGAGCAGTGTACGGTCACACGAACATGCAATGATAAGGTTGTGGACAAAATGGATGTAAACAAGCAGCTCTGGCGGTTACGAGGAAAAGAAAACACTGCTTCTGTTTGCATTAAATGACAATGACCTTACTTGGATAGTGGGTGGTGGGTGAGAAGGGAGTTGACTTTCAGGTGTGACAATCGATGTTTGTTTTGTATCTGTATTTCTATATCCTATACTGTGCATCACTCTGTCTAAACTGTTCAAAATGGTCTATAATAAAGTAAAAAAAATTTTTTAAAAATGGCAACGACCTTCAAAACCAAGTCAAGAAAGTCACCGTATCATTTATCTCAATCACACATTGGTTACAAAAATTCAATATAATTTTTTTTCACTCATGTAGCCCTATTTTAGCACTGCTCCGTTTTTACACACAGGGTTATGAAAAGCAATGAACTGACTAAGGAGCTACTGTCATTTATAAGGCACTGCCCTACTAAAAACAAGTTAATAAAAACGTTATAAACATGAACGGCAGTGAAAACAAAGTCTGTTGTACTTTATCATATGTACTATACTCGAACCATTAAATAATTCAACTCTATAATCTAGTAAATTCAGGAAATCTTTTCTATATCTCTAAACATGCGCATTTTCGACCTTTCAAGTGTTATTCAATGTCATTTGGCCCCCATTGGCTTACGCTAACTAACAATCGTGTGTCAATTTATGCCAAGATCTCTGGTTCACATAACCCTAACCCTCAGTGAGTGGTATTTGACGCATCGATTCAGGTGGGACAGGAAACATACACACAGAAAGCTTACAATGCATACAGATATCAAGCCAATCAACCACCAAAAAGCAGCATGTATATTTACAGTCATATTTTGTTTTAGTACGACCCCAACAACTCTGAGATTCTTTGCTCATTTGTTTTATATAAAGAAAAAAATAAAACTGAAAAAAATTTGTGTAAGTAAATCATGAAGAGCCCTAGGTAGCCCAGGAATACAGGTTCAAGCACTTAAACATCTGATGCTGAATTTCTGCTCAAACCTCCCACTGAGTTTATTTTCCTAGAGCATGAACACTGCCTTTGCTGCAGCAGAGATATTCGGTTGCTAAAAACACTTTAATACTCTACAATAGCAAAAGGCCTTTTGTTTTCATAGCACTGTGTGTATGTCGCCAAACCAGAGGACAGCAGTCGTTCACTTTATGTCACGTAAAAAATGTCTCACTGACAATTCAGACCAAACGCAAACTAATTTAGGTTGTATTATTTATGCACATATTTTTTAATCTTTATGCTCTTGTCTTGTAGCTTTTCTTGTGTTGATTTGTACCATCCTGGGTGTGGATGATGGCTTCAACTACAATGTCACACCCTGTGCTTAACCACACTGAGTTTCATTTTGGTGTTATGAGTCAAGTCATGAGCTGAGACATAAAGCTTTGGGGACCAGGTTTAAGTGTTCTTTATGCATGTCTGATGGCCAGCAATGACATTTATGCAGTGAAGCCAGATTCCTGTGTGAGGCCTAGGCTTTAACTAGAGATGGCCAAGCTGCTGTGCTACTGGGATTAAACCGAGGCTGAGATGAAGGTCTGAACAAACCGGATCTAGATGAAGAACCCTTCATCTTTATGATTATTTATCTTTCCACAGCCCTTTAGTATTTTGCTTTTTTTTTTTTTTTTGTATTATTGACGTTATTGCGTTCTACGGACAGAAAAGTTTAAAAGTACAGAGTAATGTATTATAGCTCAGTAATAAGATTCACCTATTCTGAAGCTATGCTATAGAGAATCGATGAGGGAGGACATTAAAGTTAATGGGCTGAGACACTCAGAAAGGGCCCGATGAGCCCACACTCCTTTATCAACAAAAACTTGTGTTCAGCAGTGGGTCTGGTGAAAGAAACCTCACTTATTTCAGCTCTTTCATCACTGAACACACGTGCGTTTTAAAGGCATGTTTGTTCAGTGTGTCTGATGCACAGGAGCCAACAGCAATCAAGCTCCTCTGAATAATAAAGGCTGAGAGTGAAATGAAACGTAGACACCATAATCAAGTTTAAATGGAACAAAAACAGCTGTTTTTACTGGTAAGCCTCAGCTAAGCCCCTCACAGATGGCAGTAAAAGCTAGTGAATGACACAAAGGAAAAGCAGGCTGAAATGTAACCTGAATTGTGTGCCACTACCGAGTACATCATACTGACAGGATGTGAGAGGCAACTATCTCACTTTAGTCACATCTGGCATGTGTCAGCGCAAATGCATCCAATCAGCCAAAACCGCAGCCAGTGGCCTGAGTGTCCCAGCTGTGACGACTACACTGCACTGATGCTCTGGTCTTGGCATTTCAATAACTTCATGAGCAACACAGCATTTATTACAGCTCCTGACATGGGCTGCTCTGGGACTTTCGGCCTTGCTGACAGCTAAATATGAGCAGTGAGGGACTGAAATTGAGGGAGTCGTTTTATGGTTTCACAATGTGGTCCCTGTGAATCTTTTTAAGAAATGTAACTGTGATTAAAGGTAATAAAATCCACTCTCCTTCATTATATCAGCAGTTTCACAGTATTTCCCATGTACCACCACAGAGAACATCAAATGCATGCTGATTACCATCTCTCTTACTAAGGATTTTTTTTAAACACAAAAGCCAAAATTCATGAATAATAATGATACACCATTCAGTGGACCTCTGAAGTAGTGTCTGATATTGAATTGTGTATTGTCTGAAAAACAAGTGTGTCCACTAGATTGCTCATGTTAAGCAAATATTTACTTGGAGAAAAAAAAACTGTCAAACCTGCTTGTTCCTTCTTGTCACACCCATTATACCCACATAATATTTTTCCTTCTGTATATGTGCAAACACATAAGACAATGAAACAAATAAACATTACCATGAACGCAAGACAACACTGTGTAATAACAAATATCAAGGTCAAATTAAAATGCTTTTTACAAACAGGACTCTGTTCTTGTGACAGTTCTGCAAATTAATCCAGTTGTTCAATAGTTTATAAGTGAGTAACTGAGTTACTGTTACTGTGCTATTACAAAGAAATTGTACTGATACATTAACTTCCGCAAAGAAAACATTTTTAATCAGAACATGGCAGCAGGGTTTATATTACCTACATTTTAAAGCATTCTATACATAACCAAAACAATACCACCTTCATAAATTATTGGTGGTTATGGTGTGTCATTAATTTTGGTATTGTTTTTGTCTTCACCACTGTGTTATCATCCCAAACAATTAGTATTTGTGCTTACTTCCACTTGCAGTATTAATGCTATGTAGGGCCTGAGCTAGATTTTGCATTCAAATATTGAGCTCCATGAGTCTAAGGCTGAATGGAAACTCTATTTGACTGGCAAATAACCTGGCTATTCTTATATCCCTAGATTGCGAGTTTCCCCTTGGCGAAAGGTTGACATGGAAAGTTTGAGATTACGCCTTTCAAATGCAAACATGCATAGGATGTAAAACATGGAAATATGACCAGCAGAATACTTGCTCACCATGGGATGAGGTCATGTGACCAATTACCAGCCAGTTAAATGCTTAACATTCAAGAATATATGATGCACGTGTACCTAGTTACTGATACTGGATTCTGACAATTAGACCATTTCAAAGCGAGGTCAAACTGAGTAGTGGGTTTGGCTGATTAACCAACCTCAACAGGATGTTACACAATGTATCTGTGTCACTAGATCTTGAGTCTAACAACAGCCTATAGATAATAGTAGTCTTCTAAACTGGGATTACTGACTTTGGAGCAAAAAATAGATAGAGTTAGTCTAATGTTCAGATCTAGTAAAAAATGTTAATTTTTGACAATGTAGATTTTTTTTCTTTCTACATCCTTTAATGGAAGGTAAACCACCTACATTAGCGAAACATACACACATACATATGTAACGCTGCAGGAAAGCAGATTATTGTATGTGGACACAGAGGAACATGACAGGCAGATATCCAATAACAGCCTCAGAATCTGCCGGATGCATCAGTTGTCTGACACAATTAGAAACAGTTCTTCCTGCCGGTCAGTCTCCTGTTTCTGTCCCTGCCTCCTGTCAGGTGAAAGTGGTAACAGAGCACCAGGGCTGTGGAGGGAGCAGATAAGTAACACTGCAACAGGATCACACTGTACGTGTGATGCAGGGGAGGAATTTCTAGTCAGCATGGCATGGTCGAATAAGAAAGCAGATGCAATGTCTCATGCACAGACTTAAGAATGTGTCACGTTTGATAATGACCTGCAGGAAACCAGAACTAAACAGGCTGCAGCTTTTGCCTTTATGGTAGACACTGATCTGGACGATGCTCAACGCTTTGCTGCTATACACACACACACCCATCCTGACGCCTCTGATGCTTTAAACACTACTAAAGGATGGCAGACCAGTCGTTAATATAGTTCCAACGGTGTCAAGACTCCGGATAGAAACATAAGGGAAACGTACTGTGATGGAGAAGCAGCACAGTTCTTGATAGTTATTACATAATAGTACAGACTGACGGTTGCTCGACTGCGGAGTCACGGCTCTCGAGCAATTAAGCTAGCTGCGTTATTAATCAAGATTAGCAAGTGGTGGATGGCAGCACTTATGTAATGATTTCCTCTATTTCATTTGTACTTACCTTTGCTCCGTTATGGCTCTACCCGTAGCTTCTCTCACTGACTCAATGAAGGAAAAGAGCTGGCAGTGAATATTGAGGCAGGACTCAGTAACGTCTGCTCTGTCTGCTAACTGTTAGCAGACGACGTGCTGATGTTTATTTTAATGCAATAAAAGCTTCAGGTGCTGACGGGTCGTGGTCTTCTCACTCAAACAGCGTCATTTAGATCCAGTTTAATGTTTGTAAAGTTAAAATAAAGCCCAGTGGGTTGTTGTTGTGTTTTCTAGTGTACGCTATTCAGTCAAGTTGTTAGCACTTGACCCGCCTGCATGTCTCTGTCATGGGCTTCACTTACCAAAAACACGAAGATCATCTCAGAGCACTTCCGGTGGTGGATTTCAAAATAAAAGCAAACGTTAGAACCCACACAGTAAACAAACACCTGCGTGTGTTTGTTTTTAGTTCTGTACACGCAGTAGTGTACAAAACCTGCCCCGTATTTAGTTTTCAACACCTGTACAAACAGATCACTTCCATTACCAATACACACCAACATATTTCATCATTATTTTTCCCCCTAAATGTTTCTTACTCATTCATAATTGTACACAAATACCTATAATGTTATTTATTTATTTATTTATTTGCTTGCTTGCTTATATGAAATGCTATATAATTCATGATGATGATGGCTAGCTGAGGTATTTGCACCATTATCAGCAAATAAAGTATCTTTTTCCAGTTGTATTTTGTTTCATTGTATTTTGTCCAATTTATTTTATTTTATTTTATTTTATTTTATTTTATTTTATTTTATTTTATTTTATTTTATTTTATTTTATTTTATTTTATGAGGCACCATAGTGGCAGTTGCAGATAAGGTAAATAACAAGGAGACGAAGCATAATACAACTATGTCATATAATTCAAATAAAATGTAATCTGTTTCAGTAAATTAGAAAAATAAATCATCAGAAGGGACTACTTTCAAATATGTATGTAACATAATTATCTTTAACATCAAATTACAAATGCATCGCTTCCAAGCCCTGTCCTCTCTATGCTGAGCACTGTTTGTACACTATTTTGATGCCCAAACACCCACTGTCCTGTCTCTAACCTGTGTGTAGGTAACTTGACACAACTGTAGGAGACTTCCTCCCTTTTCTGCATTGTGCTCATCTGATTTGTTTGTCTGGACAGGCCGATAATATGCATTTGATGATTTTTTTTTTTTCCACTTACATCTTAAAATCTAGTTCCCCTGAAACTTGGAGTAGCATGCAGACAATTAAGTATCTCTTTGCTTGTTCTTGTTTGAGGCATAGGGTTTTTATATTTGCCTTATATTTTAATTCCTTCAGTTATTCAGTATTTTAGTTATATTGTAAGTTACTTTTGTTTTCTTTTTTTTCTCTCCCACGTATTTTTTATTTTCAGCGAGGTGTTCACATAAGCCTTTTTTTGCTTCTATCCTCTCCTGCATAATAACGTGAATTGTTTGTAAATTGTGTTGTTTCTTTTTCTTTGCTGTTTCTGGTGTGCAAATAAAGAATTAAATTGGGAAAAAAATAAGAAATTATTTTTAATGATTGTTTTTTTGTTTTTTTTTACTAATTTGCCTTTACCGTTATTCTTATTACTGTGTCCTTGTGAGTACTCCTTTGGTAATGATATAAATAGTCCTATAGATGGGGCAATAGAATGATACTGATAGTATTGATAGTATGAATCTTAGGGTATATTTGGTGAGTGACCATGGATGTGGTCTGACCTCTTGACATTAACTCGATTTGAATGTAAACGTTAAAAAGATGATTTTTCTAAAATATAAAATACTGTAACATCACGTTAATGCAGTTGATTAATGTAAAATATTGGTAATAAACTCCTTAGGTAATTGGTGTGATTTTAGAAAAGGTTTCCTTCATATTGCACACTTTGAAGATAGTATAAGAAGGGCTACATTTGTTTTCAATCAGGCAGGCAGTTGCATAAGTTTTTGGGTAAAGACTGACATCTAGTGGATGAAGGAGGATTAGTAGGAAAGTATGACTGGAGCATGGAAAAGGACAGCCAGAGAGGTTTAAGAAACTGCATCATCACATCATTACTATTTATGTTTTATGAATGTTTCATCTGAGACTGTACGCAGACGTTCTGCCTCCATCTTGATTTAATCACACTGCATAGTTTCGCATTAATTGATGTAAAGTTATTTTGGACACCATCAAATGAACAGCTCTGACATTTGAGAATTTTCAATTGTTTTATTCCACACAACATTCTAAAAAATAATACTTTTCACTGCACTAAAATTTTACAAATAACATCTTTCAAGCCAACATCTTGCTGTTATGTGACGTTAGTAGTTAAACTAGTCAAGGATGTATAATGTAAATAGATATGCACTGAGATATTCTAACATTAAGTGATAACACCCACAGTACATCAGACAATGAAAAATTAACAGTATATATACTCATTTGCTGATAAGTCATAAATAGATTATTTGTAGTTTTATTCAGCTGAAGTACAGCTATGAAAACTGTTATAATAATTCACACTTTCCAAATTAGAAAAAAAGACAATAATTACAGTATCCATATATAGTATGCTAATTATAGGGTTAATAATTAGTAATATGATTTATGACTATGACCTTGGTGTGCCTAGGATATGAGGTGAGATGATGAATCTACCTTTTTTTTAATGGTACATGACAAATTAAAATAAAAACACAATACTTACATATTTGTACATAAAATTAAGACAAAATAAATCAGAACCAGCTATATCCAAACAGAAACAGAAAAGGTGGCATTACTAACCCAATTTACCATTATACCTTTCTTCGCTAACATTAAACATGTTTGCATGACTTTTTTGTGTTGTGTCAAAGAATCAGGAGAATTTCCAGGAAAACATAATGCTGGATTTGCCAACACCTGTTTACATATTTCTTTATTAATATTTCTACACTCTGCCTTCCAGAATATTTTAATTATGCTACATTCCCACAAGCAATGAAATTTTGAGCTTATAAGAATTTTACATTTGTGACAATTTGGAAAAATGTATTTATTTTTCTAATATATGGTAAAATGTAAATATTATGCAGTACATTGTGTTCTAATTCTTTAAATCTATTGAAACTTTGATTGCTGCAGAAGATTTTACCCCAAGCCTTAAGACCTATAACACATTTCAGCAGTACACATCAGGATTTGTCTGAACTCAGATTGAATATCTCAGAATAAAATTGGATGTAAAGCGTGATGACAAAAATTCAGTTTTATTTATATAATTGGTTTATTTGTCCCATCATCATAGAAAGATTTTAATCCAGATCTCAAGGGAGACTTTTACTGGAAGAGGCAATAAAAGTAGATAGCAAAGGAGCATGTAGAATATACAGAGATGAGATCATTATCAAACCTACTGGCTTATAAATTCTCAGTGGGAGGAATTCTACATGGGCTATAAAGGCCTTTTGTAATATCTATCCTCATAAATCTGTAGTAGGATGGTTTTGCCTAAATGCTCTGATCCTTTGATCTTAGATACGATGATAATGATGACGAGGAAGGTGAAAATGAAAATGATTTCTGTGTGACCTTGTGTGTGATGTTACCCGTCCCCCATCTCTTTTTGACAGCTCCCCTCTCCTCCTCCTGTGTTTGTTTCCCCCTGCACAGCTTCTCGTTTCCCACAATGCTTAGCGTACTTCACCACCAAGATGGCCGACGCTATGGAGGAATATGAGAAAGAAGCTGGTTGCGTCCCTATTCTCCATCCTGAGGTATGTTCAGAGGACTTCTCACTTTCGGGTAGACAAATAAACATATACACATTGCAGTATATCAGACTGTGTGTCGGCGGCTGTGTGATTTCGCCGTGTTTTTGTGTAAACTACGATGCCCCCTGCAGAATCACCGGTGGGGGGGTGGCAGGCAGCTAACGATGCTAAAGCTGCTAGCGCTAGCCCCCTCCTCCTGCTGCATATCAGTAAACGCTGAGCAGATGTTCGTGTTAATGTTAAGCTAGCCCCCTGTTTCCTCGGTGGCCACCCTGTGCCATTAAGTTAGTAAACACGCTTTTAAGCTCCATGATAACGCCGAGTCTTTGACGGCAAAAGTAACATCAGTGTTTAATCCTCAGTGATAACGACGTTAGCCGTGGAGCTAAACTGGCAGAGCTGGCTGGTCTGGCTGCAGTGATGGAAACTGGTGTCAAGTGTAGCTGTGGTTAACAGTCGGTGAGACAAGGAAATAATGTCACCGGAGAATACATAACATTACATCAAACTATACGTTCTCTCTACGAATCTGTATGTTGCACGAATGATGCACTGTAGTTACAGTCAAATAGCTCTTTACATTTCAGTCCACTTATTTTGGCCTTGTCAACGTTTAACAGTGTCGTCAAATGCTAGCTAGCACTGTAAGTGTATATGTATGTCACAATTTAGTGTTTGATTTCCATGTTAACAATACAGGCTCTTCTCTAATTCACTTGAACCCAATAAAGACTGATCAAATAACAATAGATGACGCCAGTTCTGCCAACCTGTAACTTCCCTTCAATGTTTTTTTCTTTTTTCTTTCTTTTTTTTTTAACATAGTAGTCTTCTTTTAGCTGACAGCCATGTATTTGTTAATCACCACATAGCTAAGGATAGGTTTGGAAAGATCTCAATCATTGTCATATCAATTTACACAGCTATATTATATTGTGTTGACTTGATATAAGATATTCCTTTGTGCTTAGGCATGTTAGATGAAACTCAAATGAAGATGCTGTGCATTGGGTTCTGTCTTTACCTGTACATCACATGTAAACCTGTGTCCTCCCTTGTCTCTGGGTTGTGGTAGATTGTAAAGACCTTGCACATCCTGGGTATCAATTGATATTATCTCTCTGTGGCACTTAGTCTAATCATAAGAGGAAGCTTTATGATGCAAACACACAGCTGTTTTCCCCTGTCATTATTGGTTTTTAATGGAAGTTTTCCCGTTTAACTTGTTGCAATGTGAAATGGATGTGGATGTTTTTAAGGCACATTTATAGTGTGTGGAAGTGGAAAGACTGTCAACCAGACTTGTTTACTTGTTTGATATATTAGTTGTATGTTATACCATTTTATTACTAACTTTGCAGTAATTTTGCCACATGTTGAGCCGTCAGTTTCCACTTATTGATTCTTCTCTGTCATTGTAGTTTCTTCATGCACCATGCATCTTTGTCACAATTCTGTCATTAATGACTACTATTTCATATCAATCGTACTCAAATTAGCCAGACAGTCTGTTTGTTTTGGTACCATCCAAGTCATGATGATGTATGACCGCTGATTATCACTGGAGAATAGAAGTTGTGGTTCCCTGAGGTCATTTTTCTAAGACTAATACACCTTTCAAACCGTTGCCAAGACCATTTGTACCCACTCAAGCTCTTCAGCCTTTTTACCAGCCTGGCTTGATATGCATCAGACACTACCAACTTCTCTGTCATTGATAACATACATAAGATTATATTTAAGGCTAAAACATATTTAATATTTAAATTATGACATGTAGTGACTGACATATAGCTCACAACCTGACTCAACAGAACATAAGATAAAGAGAGATGTAGCATGTGTAAAATAACCATTGATCTGACATCAGTCTCTGTGACAGTAGTGTCATAACTGGCAGATTCCTGTTATACATATTTTCTCTTTGAGAACTGTATGGATACTAGGGCTGGGTGATATGGAAAAAAAATAGGATATTTTTTTTATATCAGATGATATCGATATGTGTCACAATATAAATCAAATCACTATTGTTGTCAAGCTTAAATTTTCCATTACTCAAGTTAGTCGCGACAACGGGTTATTTTTTTTTATTTGAATATGATTTATTGTCAGTCAGAGTTTGAACATGATAGATGTACTTAAGAACATTATACAATTCTTTCAGATAAATAAAACGGGTACATATATTTAAAACTAAACTAAAAGTCTGACCAGTAGACAAAAGCTTTCAAGTTTTAAAAGAGAACACAAACAAAACAGACCATCTTCACGAAAAAATGGCGGGGTTATATATGTGGGGGTGCGTTCCATAACTAATGTAAACTGAAAATGACATTTAACATGCTTTGAACATCCGACTCTTGACTTCTATGCTGGACCCTACTTTTCAGTAACCCAGTTGCCTGAGTTCTCGGTCGTATTGTCTCCCAAGGGAACACTCATGACATCCCGCTGCAGCCCAAACATTAGCGTGTGTGCTGCGGCTGCTCTTACGCCTGTGCTGTGTGCGTCAACCTAACTTGATGTTGCTCTAGTGTGATTGGTTTGGTGCGGTGCTACTTAATTATGATTGGCTTTTCTTATGTCTGTCAAAACATGGACGAATGAATTCTCTTGAAATAGTATTGAGCATGTCTCATATTTCTACAGAGGAAAAGTTATATCACAATATATATTGTTATTGTCTTATCGCCCAGCCCTAATGAATACTGCACTTAATCAGTAGACCTATTTCTTCAATTCAGTAGGATATAAGTATTTTACATTTTGCTATTTCTATACAATTGCTTGTGTTTAATGGGTAATATGCCAATTTTAGATGTATTTAAGTAATGTGTAGTATTTGTTGCATAAACACCCAGCTGCCTTCCACATTCACATTAGGAGAGCTGAATGTCTGCTTCCTCAGTGGCACTAATATTTACACCAAGACTAACATTGTTGTTGGTCCCCGCTGTGAGCGCTACTCTTTAACACTTGGTAAAGATCAAGTTTGTAAGAGGAAGGGATCTGATCTCCTAATTAATGGTAATTACCATCTGCCCTCTGCTCCCTTGGCACAATGGTTTCCTTCCTTCATTTGTTTGTGTGGATGTTCTAGACTCACAAAGTCAAGTAGTGTCAGTCTGGATTTAGTGTCACAGGTTGAGTGACCCAGTACTTGACGCTGCAAAAAGATATACAGATACCAAAGTACAAGAACAGACAGGTGGCTAGGCATTGTCATTTGAGGTTTATTACACATTCAGTCACCAGTGGCACACATTAAGAGCTAAAACACAGAGGAACTGATGAAGTTTTGTCTGTATGCTAAGGACAAGTGAGGCAATTTATGCACTAAACTGTTGATACTTTGTACTGATGACCACAACTGTGCCTTCGTACTTAAACTGATGTAAAGTGATCTCTTATGAGGATTCACCAAAGACTTTACAGCGTTACGCTACCCTTTAAGTGAAATAAATTTGCCTGTTAGTAGTAGCTTCCTCGTGAAGTTAGTTTGTTTTCTTGTCTGCCAATACAGGCTTGGCTCAAAGTTGTTCTTTTCACCAGGGTGCTAGGAAACTGGGTCATCTTGTAGTCTGTAGTGAAAGCACAGAGAGGCTGAATGTATGAGGCACCTGAATTGGAGCATCTGAAGTTAAGTTGCACATTCAGAGCTTCTGTGCACTTTGAAACTTATGTAATGGAAACCTTACATTTTTCAAAATAAATCCATGTCTGTGTAAGTCCTAAATGGGCAAAAGTCCTCTGCTTTTAATGTTAATTTAATAAAGAATAAAGATCTATAAAATACCTGCTCAGTATTTGATACTTCTTGTGCAAAGCAGAAAATGGTGATTGAAAATTGTTATTTGTGGTTGTATAAAATAGTGGTTTGTCTCTCTCTGTCATCCATGTCTACCGGTCCAAATCGAGACTGAAATATTGAATTAGTCCTTCCAAATGACCATGATTACAAATTGAATCTGATTGAGAGAAGTGGCCACAGTGAGAACAGCATTTCCAGAGCAGCTCAGAGAGTGATCTTGTTTTATGTTTATTTTTTGTTTACAAATGAAAATAGGTCATGCCAATTTCCCACTGTCTTACTGTATGATTATTTCTTCAGCTGGTTGCACTTTTAGTTCATAAACATGCGTTTTCAGAGGTGATAACATTTTTAGCTCAAATCACATGACCAGCCCCCCCACTACCACTACCACCACCCCCAAGGACTGTTTGCCATATGTCCCACTGCCCAGCTCCCTCTGACAAAAGCCAGGCCTGCTGCTTCACTGAACAGATGACGTCCCAAGCTCAAATCAATGGCCAGTGTACCATATCTAACAAATAATAGTATCACTGTCACCTGCCCTGTTGTTGAATGTATCACCAGCAAGCAGGTACATAATCAAGAACCGAAAAAATGCTCACGCTGCAATTATCGCTGCACTGACAAATGCCACCATCAGCTTTTTTAGATGGCAAGAGAGAATAGAAAACAGTCGCTGCAGAGGCTGACAAGAGGTCACAGGTTATCACCATAGAGGGCTGAGGAAGAGAAAGTGTCTTAACATCTGGTGTCTGAGGGTTCACAGATTAGCCCTCCCTCCCTGTCCCTTGACAGACAGGAAAGCACTTTCCCTGTCGAATAATTTTAAGCAATATCTTTCTATTGGATATCCACATGAAGAATGAGTCTTTCACAATTTCTTGTGATTTTTGCTATTGGACTAATGGCTCAGCTCAGTCACAGTGAAAAAGGAATTACTTTCATTTGTGTCCTCTTTCCTGTAGTTAAAGGAATATGAGCAGTATATGAATTAAGCATATGGATAATAAACAAACCACAGGTGTACATCTGTCCTGCTCCATGAATGTCTTGATCCTGTAGCTGATTTTATTTGTACCGGAATCAAATCCCTGACCTTCGATTCCAAAGTCAGTGGTGTAGACCACCGTGCTGTCAGTCACTGGCGGGAACAGTGGGAACAGTGGTGCCAGTAGCGATCAGGGCACTAGGGGCAGTAACCCCCAAGCTAAGTGGAACACCATCAGAGATCTGTCCAAAAGAGCGGTGTCCTAGGAACAGCTAAGATCCTGCACAGAACCCTCAGGCTCCCAGGCCTCTGGTAGAGGACCTGAGTCTGAAGGAGGCACCGCCCCTGTGGACAAGAACACAGTTTATTTTATCTATATACTTCATTCATATTCA
>JAPTYQ010000005.1:39591374-39609490 GCA_029814465.1 Ostorhinchus cyanosoma
AATATGAATGAAGTCGTCACAAAGTATGTTTCACCACAGACTGAAGGCGTGCATTACCTAAAAATAATAAAGCACCACTTGTGAGGGCATCACTGTATTATGTGATGTACGCTGATGGATAATGACTGGAGGCTACAAACCAAACATTTAGATTGTTTTGGTAGGCAAGAAAGTTCTCTAGAATCTTAATATATTAATTCTCCAGCCTTAATTCCATTGAATCCCCGAAAATCACTAACCATGAATCAAAATGTCCCTCATTTGATTGCTGGTCCTTGGTGTTTGTTCTCTGTCATTTATTCCTTGTCTCCTCTTCAAGATCTTCTATTAAATGAAAGCATAAAAATAAACTATTTAAAAATAATCATTGTCAAATCACTTTTTGTTTTTATCCTTTTCTTCCTCTTCCACCTGCAGTTTATTGGTTAAAATTTACATAGACTGGGTTTAGATTATCTTCCCTTATACTTCCCAAATAATATGTGCAAATCTGATCAGGGTTAAACTTTATTCTGCTGTTTATTCAGCTGCTTGGGTGCTTGTATCATCTTATTCTGCATATTTAGATATTTTCCACAGAAATGTTTGCATCTCATCCCTATAACTTTCTCCCATATATCCTCTTCATGTTGTTTCCCTTTCACCAATTCCCACGGTGGTAGAAATGCTGGCAAAGCACAACTCCTTTGTCTTCAGGGACACCCAAGTTAAACTCAGAAGAGCAGTGGTACAGCTCTGAGTCTGTATTGCCCTGAGCTCTTGCCTCAGGCTACCCACAAGCTCTGCACAAGTCTGCCATGTCCCCCGACCCCTAAAGGCGGCCTGATAATTCCCCAGTGTTATATGCAGCAGAGCCAAGAAGGCTTGAAGGCCTGAAAGTTAAACAGAAAACTGAGCTTTTTAAGGCGTTTCATGTCTGTGTTGTCAGTTCAGGGATAAGAGTCTTAATGAAATAAAAAAAATATGGGCCATGAGTCGATAAATATTAGCTCATTTTCTGCGTTGTACCTCGTAAGGAGAAACGTAACTGTTTTGAACACCAGCAGTTTTACGTTAGCTGCTGTTGTTCTCCGTTGGTAGAAGGCTGTGTGTACTCTGTGTTTACCAGACACAACCCTTGTTTTCAAATGATGGAGGCTAATTGCGGTTTCCATGGCGTTACTATGGAGGCTAATTGAATGTGAGAAGCAGCACAGTGTCCTCGTCTGTGTGACAGATTAGATCTTCTGCAGCATGACCCTACAAGCCCATCTCTGTCCATCGTCTTCCATCTTTCTATATTTTAATAGTTTTTTTTTAGTACAGTGCTGACTTAATATGAACGTTTAAATGTCCTGGAGTAGTACATATAAAATACTAGTACATAGTAGTAAATCTCACTGAGGACTGATTGCATTTTGCATTTCTGCATTTTACAGCTGTGTCCTTTTTTCATTAAGTCATGATGAAGAGCAGTAGGTTCACTGCAGTTTATACCTGCAGTAATAGTTCCATCCAGCTCACATTTACTTAATCTTGTCACATTACTGCATAAGTTACTACTGCTGGGTAATGGCCATGCATATGCCTCTGCTGCCCTATGCTGCCAAAAGTGGGTGGCAGTAGAGATATATTTGCAATGGGTATTTTGGGAAGTAGCAAATTGCTGAGCTTGTATTTAACTTGCTCTACTTTTATTCACTATCAACAATATTTCCCAGCATATATTTCCCAGAATATATTTCAGCTAAGGTTATTTGTACATGTTCCCTAGCTACTTGAGAGGTTGTGTCATTATTAGTATTATTCAAGGTTTTACTCAGAACTTTCCTTCTTATACTCTTGGTACAACAGGGGAAAATATACTGTATAAGACAATCTTATTTAATCATAGACTAAATACTAATGAGGCCTAGACTAAGAAATAAATCATGTCTTGATATATATTATTTTTGTCTGAAGTAGGGGTGAACAATATGGCAAAAAATATATCACGATTTAAAAAAAATAAAATCACAATCTCGATTTTATCATGATTCTTTACATTGATGTTTGAGAGTAATTTGCCAGTTTCTGAACAGTGCAACCAAACAGTTTCCCTATGTTAGTGTTTCTCAACGGGGGGGGGGGCACTCTCCCGGGTGACGCAAGCACAGGATGGGACGGGAAAAAAAATCACAGACTCACTGGCTGTTAGTACAGAGAAGAGCTGGAGAAATATTTACAGCTGGGCTGCTCATACCATGGGTCAACTACTGTAAGCTGTGTTTTGAACCCCTCGTTTTCAACTGTTGTGAAGGGAATCATGTCTTTTGCAGGTAAAAAGTCACTGCTTCTGTTCCCTCTTTCCACCGTTTGCTCCTCTTCTCATAAACAGTGCTTTTACTAAAGGCTTGTGTTAAAGTTGTTTTTATTTAACTCTACCTGTTGCCTCTGGCTGCGCTGTGGCTGGTCTTCTAGCAGTTTGGCTCTCATACTGTTTGGGATGCCATCTGTTCAGGTGATTGTAGCGTTCCATCCAATGTGTAAGCCTTGTCTGTGCAAATTTTGTAAATTACTGTTTTTTGCGCTTTATCGTTTGGGGGGAAAGCCAAACCAGTTCCATTTGATGGAAGTGGAGTTCTCTTTGGGAAGCAGCTCATCCGCTTCACCATCAGCCACAACTCCCACCACACAACGTGAAATCCACATGATGTGGACGTGAACCAACGTGACACGTCTGTGCATCAGCATATAACTACATCCAATTAGAGTAAATGTTTGGCTCATGCAAGTTGTTATTATCTATATTATAATACTGGAAGGTTCAGAACATCTGTCTATGTGTGCATCTGCACAGTTCTGAGAAATTGTGACGTTTTTAACCGGCCAATTTGGTACTTACAGTTGAGGAATAGTCCCATTTCGACATTAAATCTCTTCTTTTTTTTTTTTTTAAATTCCCTTTTTAAAAGTCAGAAGGGACTGATTTAATTCACATTGGAAAGCAGTTGCCAGGGGGAGGGACAGGAAGCAGCCTTGCAGTTGACGGAAAGCATGGTACCACACTGCATGACAGGAAATAAAGTTAAAAACAGGAACGACGCATTTACTAACTTCAGTCCCTAGACATTGGTATTAATATAGTAATTGTTTACATTTTAAAGAATGTTTTACCAAACTATTTTTATGTCAGTAAAAATAAAATATAGACTAACATCCTTTCCCAAAAGTCAGCTCTCATCTGCGTAAAAACTACCACATCTAGAACCTGTGGTGCCCCACGGGTCAACGTGCTAGTAAAATTTATTTCCACTCCTGCAGGTTAAAGTGGACCAGCCAAAGACTTGTGTAGACTCAATAGAATCACTGTTTAAACAAATACACTCACTCTGTTTTAGCAGCGTTAATGCTACTAAAACCTGTGATACAGCATTCTTTGTAACATAATGTATTTACACCTGCACTGGGTCCTTTTAAAGAGATATGTGTCTCTGAAAGGAAAGGTAAATGCCAACGTTAGTTTCATGTCACCGATTTAGGCAAATAAAATTAATGGTTTATGCACATTGTTCATGATACAGGTTACATTTTACTACTCACTGCACACCCCATATAGAGTAAGTCACAATATATCAGTCATGTACAGTATATTCCACAGCCCTACTGGGAAACTGCATTCAATGCAGCGCCATGACTTTTGTGTAAATGCTTTGTCTAAAGTGTGATCCTTAGTCCTCAGAACCAGCTGCACGTCAGAACATGTAAACACAGAAGCCCCACAGTCAGCATGTGTTATTGTAGATCAGTACATTTCAGATGCTGATGATGGTACTTGTCTTTATTTTCCAATTTTTCATCCTCCTGCCCTCCCTTTTGTCTTCACAGGAAATCAAACCCCAGAGTCATTACAACCACGGCTACAGTGAGAACGTCAGCCGTAAGAACCATGTGGACGACTACAGCACCTGGGACATTGTCAAAGCCACACAGTGAGTGGACACAGTGGGCGTGTCTGTTGTTTGGGCCAGTCTGGGCTTTTGTAGAGATGAGACTGTTTTTCCAGTGTTGTTTATAGTGTTATTGGTAAGTGTTGCTTTCAAGTTACGGATTATGTCATTACTCCATGGCTGTTTATTTGAGATACTACACATTTTGATCAGAAATGAACACAACCATCTAATGTTGAAGTTATAAGTCAGTAGCTTACAAAATGAGGAGAATATTGAGAGATAGTAAAGTCATGAGTACAGAAATGTCTTCCTGGTAGAACAAGGAATGCTGTGTGTCTGCTTTTATTATGTTAGACAACCGCAGATGTGTTTTGTTTTGAGCTTATATTGGAAAACATCTGCCAGTAGAGATCCAGTACCAACTTATTTGACAGTTTTGTTTTTCTTTTCTGCCTGTGTGTGTGTTCGTGCCTTTAAGTTGTCAGCGTTTGTGGGCGTTTGCATATTTTTGCGCATTCTCACGGCTTGTTTATGTATTAGGTACTAAACTGTTATTCATCTATGTTTGCATGTGCATTTCAGTGTGAGCTTGGTGTAAGATCTTTCTGCCTCTTCTCCTCAGGTACGGCATCTTCGAGCGCTGCAGGGAGTTGGTGGAGGCAGGCTTCGATGTTCGGCAGCCAGACAAAGAAAACGTAACGCTCCTCCACTGGGCCGCCATAAACAACAGGATAGACTTAGTCAAGTGAGTCTGGGTGCTAGTACATTTTCTGGTGTGGATTTGGATTTGTGTGAGTCTGAGTCCTGGGACTGACTGGGAATATATAGCAGTGCTGATGGGCTATAGAGTGTAAGAGCTTTAAAAAAAATGCTCTGCCAAGCTACCCAAAGTAAAAGTTAAGATTAATAATCCATGCACAAAAATAAATTTGGCTGCTTTTTACCAGTTTTTCCACATTGTTCAGTTTGTTTGCACAGCTTTTGTGTTGCATCTGTCTTTTGTTTTTATTCAGTGCACAATACTGTACATACTTAAGGGTTTTTTTTTTTTGTTTTTTTTTTAGGATTTTATGGTAACTTAAATTTTTTAATAACTTTAATTATTTTATTTTAGCTCTGCCTTATTATTTAAATCCTATATATGCTGTAGTTATGTCCTCATCTGGATTTTTTTGCCTCCGAGCCAATTTTTTTTACGATTAGTTTTGTTGATACCGATCCAATGCCAACTTTTTACAATGAAATATTTGATTTAAATTTGAAGTCCTTATTTGTAGGTTATTATGCTATTATTTTACTTTAGATCACAATTTTGCTGAAAGTGGAACCTGATCTTAAACATGTATGACACCTTTGACTCTTGATAACTTTAGTGTAATTTTACTCACAGGTCGGGTTTGGAAAGGACAAAAGAATGTCAGTTTATTTGCAGGGCAGGTTGGGTCGGGTCAAACAATTCCACATTACTACCAGACCTTAAAGTGAAAGTGAAATTTATAGAAGCTTTACTAATTCCTCTAAGCCTTCCGCAGCTAATTTTCCTTTTCCCTACCCGGATCGGCATGATCTCGTGGCTAAATCCGATCTGATCTTCTAAAAAATGCCAGATTGGCAGCGGTTACCAATCATTAGATCGGATTGGGACATCCCTAATACGGTGCACATACTGAGACCCAGGAACTGTGTTTTGTTCCATCATATCACATGGTAAATGATAAGTCTGAGTCTGCAATACCCTTTTCTCAAATGCCTTGTGTCCAGCCACCTAAGCAGGTGGCTGGACACAAGGTCTAAGAATCTTTTAATGACTGATGGAACAGATGCAAAGAATCGAAGGATACTGGCCTTTTGTAGTATTTCTTGTATTTTATTTCATATTTATAAATGGAATTGCAGAACTTTGCAAGAGATAAGAATCTACATTCACTTCTTTATCCAGAGACAGTCCTGTCTGTCACATAGAGATGTAGATCATGTTCGTTGGCAGATTCATGTGGAGATTCACTGAGCCTTTTCTCTTCAGGCTTAGGCCGATGGAACTGCCATTGCCAGTTTACTATTTGTGTCGAAAGAAGAAGGAGAATAATGGTTATGCCTATTATATGAAGAGAGAGAGATCACATACTGAGTTAGGTGCAGTGTTAAGTTTCATCTGATTGGTTGTTTGTCTCTGCAGGTACTACATATCAAAGGGAGCCATAGTGGACCAGCTGGGAGGAGACCTCAACTCCACACCTCTGCACTGGGCCACCAGGTAACAAACACTGCTGTTAGAGGGATTTTATTTAATTTTTTTCAGTCCATATTTGTCATTTTACTGCTCGAGCTAAATTAACTCATATTAGCGTTACCAGTCTGTTACCACATAAGAAATAAAGTCTAAAATCTAACAATAAATATAGACAGATATGTGTGAAACTTGTGTAGAATTTTGGTGGGATATTTTTGAGAAGTCTTGTTTAATAACTAGTGACCTTGTTGTGGCCTGTTCTGTGGTATTTACTGCTTATCAGTGCTATCCAGTAGATCTCCTTGTCATACTTCCTGTTTCTTGTTAACGGTCACTCTGTACCAGCGCTAACTAGTAAAAAGGGACAGGTCATATAAGAACCCCTATCAACATGGAGGGGGGCATGAGGCTCTCTCCTTCTGAATTATTGATGGGTTTAACAACTGGCATCGGTTGTAGATTGACACTTCGGAGTCGTGTGTCACCCTCTGCTCTAAATCACCCCCCTCACTCTGGCTGCCAGTGACCTTTAAAGGCCCAACACTTTCTTTGTGTTTCTGGTTGGGATTATAGACACATGGTAAACATAAGGTGATCTTTGTGTTGCAAGCTTTGTCAGGTTCACACAGATGTAATGATTGCCATGTTTATGTGCATTTATTGTCCTGCTAGTGAAGCATTACATTGTTAGGGCTAAGGTTAGTTATAAATTAAATGTTAAACACAGAATAAGATGAGTAAGAAAAATATTTATCAAGAATCCTGTCATAGATAAACAACAAGAACACAGAGATTTAATTATGCAGCAGTGTATATATTTGTGTACATTTATGGAAGATGGAATATACGAGGCCCAGTTTTGTCATCAATATAAAAGTAACTGTTAAGCACCCTGTTAATGTCCAAGAGATGAGGACTCAGCCGTCTGAATGGACTGATTGTATTGTTATTGCTATTAAATATGATAATATATAGACTTCATACTGTTGATCATTAGAGGTTTTCCTGATCTTTGAGGCTGAGTAGTGAACATGGTTGATGAATGAGATCATTACAGTAACAGTTTTCTGTAGTTTGGGAACAGAAGTTTCTGTATCACTTACATAAGTGTTTTTGTTTTGTGTTTATCTTCTCCCAGACAAGGCCATTTATCAATGGTTGTGCAGCTCATGAAATATGGTGCAGATCCATCTTTGATCGATGGTGAGGGCTGCAGCTGTGTCCATCTGGCTGCCCAGTTTGGCCACACCTCTATTGTGGCGTACCTTATTGCCAAAGGACAGGTAGGAACCACCAATGCCGTATTTCAGGCTGAAACCTAACATTCTCCATTAGGACCAAGACACAAAAGCAGCTAATAGTTACTAGGTGTTGATAATGCTAAACAAATATAGTAATGGCCGTATGGGTTTAACCATAATAACGCTTTCCTTCCTTTATGATTCCGTGTTGCTGTTTGTACCATTTGCGTTTTGCAAAGCATTTTTGTTTTTTATGAATATATTTAGTAAATTTTCATTTTTCAAAACAAAATAGCTCAGCCCTACAGTCTAAAGAAAAAAACAGAGATTTACAATCAGCATAGAGACAAGATTCCCTTCACTTTCATATCTGTATAATATAGTAAGAGTCCATTTAAGAGCAGATGAAAGCCCAAGACAGAATTGAGGACACATTTCCTTCAGTATATTCCAGGAAGGGTTTCCAAATGCGATTGAATTTGCCAATCTCAGAATGTGCCAAGCATGTCAAAAAGTCAAATGGAATGTGCTCCAGTATTTGCTTTCTCCAGGCAGAAATGGTGAAGCATTTTATACCTATGCTTTCCAGCAGGGGGAGCCCTATTGCCTCTTTAGCTATGCTCTCCTGTCCCTCTTTAACTTCATATTTTATTTTGTACAGGATGTGGATATGATGGATCAGAATGGCATGACCCCTCTGATGTGGGCAGCTTACAGGACGCACAGGTTTGTACATTTATGGTATTACACAAGGACCCAGGCGTTAATATTGTTTCTTTGGTTCGGCTGTTTTGAATATAAATATTAATGAGCAGCACAAGGTTGGACCAAGGTTTATTCAGACTCCAACTTTAAATAAAGAGACTATTGTGTGTTAAAACTGCAGTTTTTACTACATGTAACAAAAAATAACATAAATCTCAGTGTTTATTTTTGGGCACCAGTTGATTCTGTCTTTTCCCGTCATCCCTCTGCTTTGTTATGTTTTATCTTGTTTTTCACTCACATGTATTGAAAAAAGCCTGTTTTTCAGCCATCTGTCACACCACTCCTACTCAGCTCGATGTAATATCTTTTTTCTGTGTTCCAGTGTGGATCCCACCAGACTGCTGCTGACCTTTAACGTGTCTGTCAACCTGGGTGACAAATATCATAAGAACACAGCGCTGCACTGGGCTGTGCTGGCCGGCAACACCACCGTCATCAGCCTGCTGCTGGACGCAAACGCCAACGTTGATGCACAGAATATTAAGGTAGTACATTCTTCTGTGGCTTCATCCACTGACCCACTGCAGTGGATTTGTAATGCAATTAAATTGTTTTACATCTTTTTCTTAAGGGTGAAACACCGCTGGACCTTGCCAAACAAAGGAAGAATGTGTGGATGATCAATCACTTACAGGAAGCACGACAGGCTAAAGGCTACGACAGCCCGTCCTACCTGAAGAGGCTGAAAATGGATAAAGTATGTTTGTGCTTGTCCAGGCGTCACAGCTTGTCTGGGCTAGTCTTTACCTTTCTGTCAGTGTGTTAGCTGTTCACCTTTTCAAGCCCTTGGTCAAACAGTCTGCCGAGAAGTCTCTTAAATAATGTTTTGAGTTTAACAATAGAGCTCGGGGAAGATGCATGACCACACATGCCTGGTCTGATGGCAGAAGGTGGTAATTGAGAAAAACAAACTCCCATATTGAAGTTGTGAACATACACGTAGTCTTTTAGAAAACAAAAGCACCTCCAGATTCCAGAGTTGATTTATTTGATTGAAAGACAATGCTGACCTGTTAAAAAGCTGTAAAAATGCATTGTTGTTGCTACTTTAAATTGACTTATCACTGTGTTTTCACTTCTCTGCTGCAGTGTAACTAGATAGTAAAGATAAAGCGCAAAGTTAGAAATTGTTTCTCATCAGCCTTTGCTACAGATATTTATATACAGTCACGGAAGAAATGATTAGACCACCCTTGTTTTCTTCAGTTTCTTGTTCATTTTAATGCCTGGTACAACTAAAGATACATTTGTTTGGACAAATATAACGATAACAACAAAAATAGCTCATAAGAGTTGAATTTCAGAGCTGATATCTATCCGTTTCCCATGTTTTTCTTCATAATAACCAAAATCACTTAAGTTCTTACATCAATAGTTGTAGCATTGTACTGACAAAAACAGTGCTTTTAGGCATTCCATGTTTTCTTTTCTGTCTGTTTTAGTCACATGATACACACAAGAGTTAGTACTTGATTCCATAACCATTGTTTTTGATGACTTTTGATGGTCTAAGAATTCTTTCCGCCACTGTATGCATGTATAGATGCTACAGGTCCGTCTGTAGTTGAGATACTATGCTAATCTAAATCTATGGTGTTGTAATGTATGTTGTGGTGTAATAATGTAATATCTAAACAACAATTATACAAACAGTAAAATCGAACTTCATCGAAGCTGTGAATTGTCCACCGTTGTGTCCAAAGTAAGCCTTTAAACTAAGAAGTAGCTTCTCTGTAGTTTTCCCTGCACCAGTCTCTCTTGTTTTTCATCACTATTTGCATATCTTTTCTCCATTGCCTGGTCTCCTGCCTCCCCTCCCCCTCCTGCAGGAGTTCAGACAGAAGGTGATGCTGGGAACACCCTTTGTGGTCATCTGGCTCGTGGGTTTCATCGCTGACCTGGACATTGATTCGTGGCTGATCAAGGGCATCATGTATGTCGGTGTCTGGATCGCCGTGCAGTTCCTCTCCAAGTACGTCAATACACCGAAACGCAGAAATATCACATGAATTATCATTTACTCTACTGGGAACTTGAAAATGAACATAAGTAACAAGGTGAAATAAATGAATACTTGTATCTCGGTACATTTTAAATGTTGAACTTACCGTTACTTTTATAAACTGTGACTGGTTTTTATTTACGTCAAGTCGCAGCTTTTGCAAAGTTTAACACATTAATGTGGATTAAGTCAGATTGAATCGTTCTGACACTCCAAACATACTGTTGACTATGATTAATTTACTTGAAATATCACTCAGAATACAGCTTGATTGCTGTACATAATGTATACAGTCATACACGTAGTTTCTATTATACAACATGTAGTGACAGACTCTCCAATAAACACATTGCACCCCCTCTTTGAACCCCATTAGCACTTCCATCTGGTCCTGCTGGTGTGCTTTGTTGTACCTCTCACTACTGTTATCACAGTGATATAACATACGTGTCTCCCTGTAGTAGGCTTTAGATTTACTGAAATTCTTTGAATACTTACCTGGTGAAACCTAGATTACATATCAGTTCAGCTTCTCTGCTGTATCATTGAGTTAGGATG
Source organism: Ostorhinchus cyanosoma (assembly GCA_029814465.1). Classification (NCBI taxonomy): domain Eukaryota; kingdom Metazoa; phylum Chordata; class Actinopteri; order Kurtiformes; family Apogonidae; genus Ostorhinchus; species Ostorhinchus cyanosoma. The sequence continues at coordinate 39,602,085 of JAPTYQ010000005.1, forward strand.
TGGTTTATTTTGTCTTCTGTCTGACTGCCCCATCGCAGCCTCTGGTTTGTGACCACATCTGCAGTGAAAATGGTCTAATGGATATTATACATGCAGTCGGTTTTAACAGGCCTGCATTTGACCTCCAGTGTTAGAATAGTACAGACGTGGTCCAAAGGTTTGGGAATAACAGATTTTTTTCTCATATACTTTACATATTTTTGGAGATCTTTTTAACATATTTGTGAGATGCACTGAATAACAATTAGGAGCACACTGGGAAAAAAATCTAAATCTTACCAAGTGTATTTTTCTCATTTCTAGTCAAAATATCTCATCACACTTAAAATAAGATATAATCACCTAAAGAGTAAGTTTTCCGTGAGATATAAGAACTTATTTTTAGACAATAGATTGGGAAAATCTTATTTCAAGAAATCTTACCAAGATAATTTTCACCTTTTCTATTTGCAGATTTTTTTGGTTATTCAGGATGTTTTTGATTAATTCAAGCAACAACAACAAAAAAATGTGCCAATAGAACAAGTGAAAATTATGGTGATTATGTCTTATTTTAAGTGTGATGAGATATTTTGGCAAGAAATAAGCGAAATACACTTGGTAAGATTTACATTTTTTCCAGTGCACTTCAGAAGTTTCAAAGACAAATAACATTCATGCAAAAATGTATGGATGTTGTGTAACTTCCATGACTATATGGTATGCTAGATGTGCTGTTCAGATTTTTAACTAGTGGGTAACCAAACCAACAAAGATAAGAAGGCTGGTTGTTATTGAAGAATTTAAAAGCTAAACTACCACCAACGAGCCTCCGATAAACACAGTACTTCTGTTATGGCTGCTTCACGATGAAAGCCTTCCAGCAGTTTCCCAGTGGAATGCTTTGAAGGTGCAGCAGCAGCTACAGTTAAGTTTGTAGCTCTATAGTACAGATGAAAATGACAGAACATGTTCAAATTAATATTTGAGAATGTGGAGCTGCACACAAGCCTCAAACTAAACTCTAAACTGAAACCCAGATTGAAGTTACAGAAGAAATGTGTTAAAATAATAAACTTTAGTGAAACAGCACTTATACTGCAAGAGCCATTATCAGCCAATCATCACTGCTGTGGGGGAGGACACTGTCCTGCAGTGCCTCGTGGATCCTAAATGTGACACCAGGGGTAGGATGGAGGAGTGATCCTAACTGGAATAGAAACTGAACCCCACAGACCTAAACTGTACCTCTACCAACCACAACACGAAGTGGTCATGTTGATCCCATCGTATGTCAGGGTGACACAGCTCTCATCGTGTTTATACATGTGCTTTTGTCCGCATAGACATAGACATCATAGACAAGTTTTGGCCATTATGAGTAAATGGGGAAAAAAGGATTTTAAAAATTCATAAAAATGTTTTTCTTTGACCTACTTTTCCCAAAATGTAATTACATCTATTCTTGGTCACTGACAATTTGTAAACCCAGTTTGGTATGAATCCAACCAATAGTTTTGCTGCTAAAGTGTTAACAAACAAAGAAACAAACCAAACCAAAAACAATACCCCTTGTCTCCTTTTCGGGGGGGACTGGGTCATAACCCCTTGCACTTCTGTTTCTGCAGGGCTTTCTTCGACCACTCCATGCACAGTGCTCTTCCTCTGGGAATCTACCTGGCTACCAAGTTCTGGATGTACAGCACCTGGTTCTATTGGTTTTGGAATGATATCCTTTTCTTTCTCACTCTGCTCAATTGATGTTATTCGCCGGTAGGATATCAGAATGAATACTGACCCCCATCAGGTCCATCTTACAGCTTTCCCACACTTCGCTATGACTGATGCACTGTACTGTCCACATAGAGGTGTCCTATAGTTGGCTTTGACCCACAGTCCACTTGTTTGTGAAGCACACAGTAGCTGGAAGACCCGGGCACACACTGGAGAAACGACAGTTCGTAGCCCTGCAGTTGTAGCACAAGCCTGTTCACAGGGGCTAATCACTTATTTGTTATTGTAGAATTTATAACAACACAATAGAGAGGCATGTACAAACCTGATGGGACTGCCAGTATATTTGGTGGATGTGCCCTTTAAGCAAGACTGAATTGAGAAAAGGCTAAATAAAAGTCAAAGCAAAGTAAAATATTGGCTATAGAACAGATTTCCTTGCTTTCTGTAGTTTGTGATTTGAGGAAGGTTTATAGTTTCACAGCTCTGAAGGTGTGGAAAAGAGGAAATGACAAATGGAAATAACGGCGTGATCAAATAGAATTTATGCATAAGAATGAACCTGGGCAACTACAGTGAATGGGAACATGTTATAACTGCACACAGGATGCATTTTATAAGAACTGCTGGGTGAAGCCCACTGAAGAGGCTAAACAGAGTTTCTGTTGGCCTCGCTGTGGCTGCGTTCACTTTTTTTGTGGTTGTGGAAGAATTGTGTTTTTGTTCGGAAGTTGCTAATTGCAGGAGGTGAGAGGGGAGTTCTTGTTTGTTGAGGGCATTTAATTTTATGCCTCATTGCTCCTTTAATGTGAGACTAAGATGTCTGTGACCCAGGCTTATTGAGAAGGAAAAGTTTCCTCTGAGGGCCAGGTTGAGTTATTTTAACGGGTTTTCTGTGCACTTCCTTCGCAGAGATCTGTTTCATACCATTTTTCCATCTGACTGAGAAAGAAGTGAACTCATGGAAGGTGCAAACTTGATACACCCAATGACATCCCTCACACTCTGCATGTAGGGGTTTACATTTGCATTCAGCTGAAAGGAGCCCAGGTGAGGTGACGTTACGTGCTGTGCTTTGGGAAATGTTCGTCCCTACATGGATCATTTACCGTGTGAAACCATTCCCCTTTGATTACAAACACTTCTTTTCTTGTGCAGAGACATGTGAAACGAGTTATTTCAGCCTTCTCTTTGCCCTCCAGCGATCCAGGTTGTCATTAAGATTTGAAATCTGCAATCAACCTTGTTCCGTTACTGGTGTCCTTCCCTGCCTTGTCAAATACAGGGCGTGCCATTTCCTGTTTCTGACAGAGCATGGACGGCTGCTGCAGTGATGTAGGTGTAGGCTACCTGCTGTGAAGTCATAACACTTGCCAATCCAGTTATGTGCTTTTTTAATCTTGTTCATTTATTCAAATTAAGTGATATGCAAATAATGAGCTATGCTTGACTGGTGTGGCTGCTTTAACTGTATTTTAATGAGAACTCAGAGCTGAAACAAATGGTGCCACTGTTCACTTAGTTGTTTAACAGCACTAAGTTTTCAAGTATCGTATTTATACTGCTACCCATAAAGTGTCCGATGGGTAACCTCCTCTAATGTTGTCCTTTGTGGGCTTCATTCAGAAGTGTCAGGGGAACCAACCCTTTTCTGTCTCTGACCCTCAGAGCCTGCTTATATAAACTATGGGCTAAGGCCCAGCAGCGTTTTTAGTGGTCAAGCTCTCCACTTTGGACGTGCATGAAGACACACTGAACTTCTCCTAACCTTGGATCTGGAAATGAAAATACGAACTTAACGTTTTTGTCATGATCTGAAAGATTCCAACATCTGGTTTGAAGCCTCCTGACCTGATGGAGTGAACAGTTGTGAAATGACGTCTTTGGCTGAACCTTTCCTTTGTGATTCTTACTTCTTCCTCTCGCCTCCTCCTACTCACACTGCCGTCTTTCACACACCTTTGTTCAGGAGCAACTTTTACCTTACTTTCTGAGCTCATTACCGTCCTCAGGCCTGTGCTTGAAATCAGATCAAATGACTTGGGTGGAGCTATGTGTTTTGTATCACCAAAGCCCGGATCATATTCCTCAGTGCTCAAAGAGAAAAGACATACTGTAAAGGTGTGGATGGAATTAAAACCATGAAGAATCTAGAAAAAACGCTCTTTAGTCATGTGCTGGACAGAAGTTAAATCTGACTTTGTTGCACCATATTTACTTCATAGATCTACACACTGTTCGCCAAAAGCTACACTAATGAATCTGCCACTGATTGTTTTTGCTCTGCCTCTGGTCTCACCTCTCAGGCAAACCTTATTAAAACATTTTACCTAGAAATAAATAGGAAGAGCTGACCATTTCTCACCAAAGAAGCAATGTGTGTGTTGGGGGTTTCCTTCATCACTTCTCTCTGAATTTTGTGTTCCAGGCCAGTGAGCTGCTTTGAAGAGCCTTTCACAAAGTTAAAAAGCATATCTCCCATCTTTTGCATCACTGTAGAGACGCCATTACAGACTTGAACTGGTCTTATTTGTCAGTAGTAGAGTGGATTTAGTGGAGCATTTCATGGCTCATGTTGACATTGATTATAGATGACACAGTTTTCAGATGAACAACACATGTAGTTACATCTCCTACCTGTTGTTCATCTGCACGGCTATGGTTTAATTCAAAGGTCCAGGGGCAGAGTGTTTCAGGGTGCCACTCGGGCTAGAATGGAATGGAATGGAATGGAATCTTTAGTTTGTCAGTAGTAGTTTGTCACATACACCACACACTGAAATTTGTCTTCTGCCTTTAACCCATCACTAGGTAATGCATCTAGGATAATGAAATGTACCCTCTTCCTCTCTTAACCTGATAAATAAATGCAGAAAATGTAAAAACAAACAAAAAAACAAAAGTGAAAAGAAACCTTTCCATGCCATTGGGTGATTTGACTAAATAACTCCTGATGCAGTAAAGGATCCTCATTTCAACTGTTGCAGATACAGATGACTTTGTTTCAGTTGTGATAAACATATTTTGTACATATTTCACATGTTCCGTCCGTCCGTTTAATGAACCGCTTAGTCCTCATGAGGTCCGAGAAGGTCCTGGAGCCTCATTCATTGCAGGGATGACATATTCTTGAGGTGTTTGCAAACGTTTTCCTGTCCATAGTTGTTTCTGTCTGTTTGTCACTAGTTTCAGAGGGTTTCATTAGTCTGGACCGTGACAATAAAATGCCTTTATATGAACATTACAAGCTGCTGTAAACCTTCCTTCTCTGTCCCTTGCAAAGACATGCCGGTCTTTTTCTGACCTTGTTGACCCAGAAAAGTGTGAGAATGGCTACTGTTGTTTCTCTCCTTCTCGTTCCAGTACTCTGTGAAACCCTGCCTCGCTCATAAAAAGCACAGCTGGTGTTTCTTCCTCGACCGAAGCCCAGTCACGGCGAGCTGTTGTGACAGGTCCAACTGGCGAAGTCCGAGACATGAGACAAACCCTCTGCTCTGGGTCACAGGGGGCGCTGGTGAATCAGCAGCTCAGTCACTTCAGCTGCCGTTTAGTCAAGCTGAGAAATAAATGTGGCGGACGTAGATGTCATTGTTGTAAATGGTTCAGGAAATGGCTGCAGAGCGTGTCATCGGGGGGGTTAAAGGTACCTACTGCTGCGTCATCTGTTTGGTTACATGTTATTGTCATTATCCTTGTTTGTGTTCTTGTTTTGTTCTCCTCCTTAACCTCGCTGTACATCTACCGTTCGCCACTGTCCATGTGCCCTTCCTGATAAACACTTTGGCCCTGTTCTACAACTTTGGCAAGTCCTGGAAGTCGGACCCAGGTATCATCAAAGCCTCAGAGGAGCAAAAGAAAAAGGTAAACATAGAGGAAATAATTGAATGAAACCTCCCTTCCCTTTGTTCTAAGTGTAAACGTATGTGAACACACTTTGGGTTCTCACATGTGTGATGTTATATCAGCTGTGACAGTTTCCCATTCAGAGCAGAAAACTGTTTGAGTTGAGCGCAGAGGCCACGGCCCGTTTGGGGTTCGTTTTCTGGCCCGCTGCCCAGTCATCGTCCGGCCTCTCCGGCCCTCATTATCGCACTCTGATGGAGGACAACAGTGACTGTGCTTCTTACAGAGCCCAGTTCTCTGTCCAGTGATTGATGATGAGCTAAATTTACCCTCGATTGTTAGCGCAGGACCAGCCACAGTTGAGTCCTCAGATCAAAGAACACAGAGCTTTTCTTTGCTGCAGAGGATGCTGTTGTTTTCCTGGACTCTAGTTTTAATTAGCCTTTCTTTGTCCCCATTGGTTTATTTGTGCAGAGAAGCAGCCCTTTTCTTAAATCCTTTTCTAAAAACCTTGTGGTGTTTTACCTACAAACAGAACCCAATCTCATCCCATATTCGCCTTCATTCTGCCTTACTGTAAACTACTGAAGCCTCCATTGTGATCACGGAGTCAGAAATCCCTGCCTCAACTCAAAAGCCGTCAGTAGATGTTTTGTTCCAGTGCCAAACAGACTCTGGCAGGAGGAACTTGTCAGTTGTTCATTCATTTTTCTGCGTTGTCTTTTTTTTTTTTTTTCTCCTCCTCATATCCTGTTTGTTGTTTCCCTCCTCCAGACGATTGTGGAGTTGGCAGAGACGGGCAGCCTGGATCTGAGCATATTCTGCAGCACCTGTTTGGTAAAGGAAACCGTTCATGTATACAGATATGACAGTGGCACACAACAGTCAGTTTATTAACACTCATCATGTGTGGTCTTTCAGATACGGAAGCCCATCAGGTCCAAACACTGTGCTGTGTGCAACCGCTGCATCGCCAAGTTCGATCACCACTGTCCCTGGGTGGGGAACTGTGTCGGTACGTAAACAACCCACAGATTTGTCAGCAGTCGCAATAAAACGCATCCCAGAAACCGTGCTCTTCATTTCTACGCCCAGATATAGAGACGTGGGTGTTAATTATACATATTCAACTTAACCGGTGGATTTTCAGTTTACGTTAAGGTGTATTTTATAGAAGAAACAAAGAAGAACGACAAGATGTGACATACAGACAGGGGAGTACAACAAAGCAGAGGTGAGGAAGTGAGTGAACAGAGGAGTGTCAGGAGGCGTCTGGTCAAAACAGGCCGGAGATGATGTGAGGAGGAAGGCGTGCAGGTGGTCAGGATGAGGCTTTAAAGTGAGGAAACTCTGAACAAACAGCAGGTCTTTCTCCTCTTTGGACATGGTTTGGTTAGAGTGGTGACCCCAAATCTAGAAGAAGCTCTGAAATGCACCCTGTGGAGCCTTCATCTAACAAGCCAAGGCTATGGTCGCATTCACAGTGGGAATCTGTGTGAGCTTTTAACACAGTAACCTCTAAAACATGGGTATTAGACTCAGTTTAGTTCAGGATCTACATTCAACACAATATGATCTGAAGTGGGCCAGACCAGTACAATAATAATAGTGAAAAAAAGCCAAATTTCGTTTTTGACTATGTTTACATCTACAAAATTTCCTTCAAAACATTAACAACTTAAAATGTCTTAAGAACTGAAGTGAAATTTTAACAGTATTATGCCTCAACTTCTCATTTACACATACACTGCATAAAAATAAAAGGTTACCACATGTATTTTTCCTCATTTCTAGTCCAAATATCTCATCACACTTAAAATAAGACATAATCACCTAAAGAGTAACTTTTC
>JAPTYQ010000005.1:39622975-39638817 GCA_029814465.1 Ostorhinchus cyanosoma
TATTTTAAGTGTGATGAGATATTTGGACTAGAAATGAGAAAAATACACTTGGTAAGATTTAGATTTTTTGCAGTGTAAGACTAATTTTGATCAACTATGAGTTTTTAATTAGTATTTCTATTTATTTGAAAACTTGCTGATGCTGTATTACAGTTGTAGACACATCCATGAGCGTTCTACTTTATTCAGTGAGTGACCTAGTCTGTGGACAAATACTGCAGCATGGATTTGTTGGTGGTTTGCGTAGCTGTAATTATGCTCTTGTACATAACTTCCCCCTGTAGAGAGTTTGGAATATCAATACGACACAGAACCGCTTTACAAAGTCTTGCGTTTGGATTTAAGGACTGTTTCCCTCTTTAAGCTCGGTACCATAGCTCCTTGACTAGGACAGACTTATGGGAGACAAATGAAGGGAAAAATCTGATCTGAGCGGTCTCCCCCAGGACGACAATGCCCTCATTCACAGGACAGGGAGCCTCAGTGAACGGCTGGTTTTATGGATATGAAAGCGATGAGAATCCTACGCTGTGTAATGTGATATGGTGATTTTGAACCCACGTTACGACAGCGCTCTTCTCCACTATTATCAAAACACAGAATGAAGGGATAACTTTTGAAAGAAGGGGGTTTATTTCTCTAGAGTTCACTGACTGTCCAATGAATGAGAAGCATTACTGAAGCTGTTCTGCTGAGGTGGCTTTTCCTTTAATTCATCACCCATCTGTGTTACTAATAGAACAGAACGCTGCAAAAATCTTACCAAGTATATTTTTCTAATTTCTGGTCAAAATGTTTCATCACACTTAAAATAAGACATAATCACCGAAAGAGTAACTTTTCAGTGAGATAATAGATCTGGAAAATCTTATTTCAAGAAATCTTACCAAGATCATTTTCACTTGTTCCATTGGCTTTTTTTTTTTTTTTTACTTAATTCAAGCAAAAAATAACAATGTACCAAAGGAACAAGTGAAAATTATCTTGGTTAGATTTCTTGAACCTTTTCCAGATCTATTGTCTAAAAATAAGTTTTTATATCTCACTTAAAAGTTTACTCTTTAGGTGATTATTTCATATTTTAAGTGATATGACAAAAATTGTGACTATAAATGAGAAAAACACACCTGGTAAGATTTAGATTTTTTTTCCAGTGAATGAGAAGCATTACTGAAGCTGTTCTGCTGAGATGGCTTTTCCTTTAATTCATCACCCATCTGTGTTACTAATTGAACAGACCAGAATAGAACAGAAGAATCTAAGTAGCAACATGATAAGATACAGACATATCTTTAAAAAAAAAAAAAGTCTTAAATAGAAATCTGTGCAATCAAGAAATATGTACAAAAAGGAGATGTCACTCGGTTTCGTGGTGTTTGTGTGCTGCTGTTGATGCTGCATGACCTCTCTTCTCTGAGTCATTTTAAGCCAATTATGTCTGTATGTGTTCAATGTGTTGCTCATTAATGAATGTTTATCCGTTTCAAATGGGCCAATTTGTTGCTGCTGGATCACTCTGCATTACTATGCAAATGCTGCACGGAGGATTTATTCTACTCATGCTCGGCCAATGCATGCATTTGCTGAATCAAACGATATTTTACCCTGCATTAATCCTGGCTCTCAGCCTTTAATAATGACAGTAATCCATCAGAAAAACAGCACTAATAAAAGCACTGTGTTGTAACTCATTAAAACGGATGTTACATCAGACGCGTTCGCTCACCTTTGCAGTAAATTTCTCCGTCTTTCTCAGTCTGGGTGGTCGACTCCAGGCTCTTGCCACATTTTGCGCAGCGGAAACAGTTCTTGTGCCACGGCTGTGAAAAGAAGCAAAGACAATCAGAATCAATCGCAAATGATTGATTTTTAATGGCTTTTTTTATGTATGAAGATTGTTCTCAGTTGACAACTGGCCTATAAACCTCGGAGTATTTTATCATCATTTTAGGAGCTAAAATCCATCCAAGCAGTTCAGTTTTCCCACAGACCAGAGCGTTTCTCAAAGTCTTCAGTGAAGAAAATTAAAGGCCATCCTTCAGCCAGTGAGTGAAACCATACATTGATTTACTCCCGTTGGGAAAAACATTAACAGCTTTCTGTACGATGACATCACCTGCCATAAATCTGCTAATGTGTGAGCGCATGGCAGGAAACAGTCCGCTCCCACTTTCAGCGGAAACAGAAAACCTACATAGTACAAATCCCCTCTTAGGACACGGTTTCATGTGAGTCACTACAAGAATCAAGCGTTTTCTTCTTCAGACTAAAACATCCTGTCGTTGCATCTCTTGGGTCTCATGACTTCATCTACTGTAAATCTGTGTCATCCACATCTGCCATCGGCCCTGTGTCCTCACAGCCTCAGCACCAGCTGTTACAAAGCTGTGATCCAAACTTTATGGAAGGGCTTCAATCACAAAGTACAGGATTTGTGCACTGTCATTAACAGACCACAGCAAACCAGCCCCATGTGGTTCAGAATCATGTGTTAAATCCAGTCAAACCAGTTTCACTCTGTTCATGAAGCAGTTTTTGATCTAGATTGGAGTCCTGCAGAGTTTAAGGCAGTGACAGTAACAGAGTTAAAGGTCTTATTTCTACTAGTTTTCTATCGAATTGAAAACACATGACTCATTACAGAGGTAAGATTCCCACTGCTGCTACGACACTGTGGAACTTACTGGATTTCTATTTTCTCATTATTATGAGCGGGAAAAAAAAATCAGGACAGAGTTGCAGGGGCACATTCTTTAAGTCTTTGTGGAGGATCAAATTCCAGAGCCACAGCGTTGTCAAGACAACCCCCGATTCCTCACCTGAGTCAAGGGTCATCACATTAAACTGAAGCCAGACTGTGGAGTGGGCTGAGACCCTGGTACAAGCTTTCATTTAAAGCCTGACGCTGCAGATTGAGGATAAGTGTCTCAGATTCTTCAAACACATCTTTAAGCCTTTATTTTTGGTTTATGCAGGGATATACTTCCACTACCTTTGCACCCGTTTTACCCTCTGGATAAAACTGGATTTATTATTATTATTATTTTTTTTTTACATATTTACCCAGCCCCCCTGAAGGGCAGGCAAGGGGTATTGCTGTTGGTTTGGTTTGTATGTTTGTTTGTTTGTTAACACTCTAGAAGCAAAACTATTGGTTGAATTCATACCAAATTGGGTTTATAGATTGCCAGTGACCCAGAATAGAAGCTATTACATTTTGGAAAAAGTAGGTCAAAGTTAAATTTTTTTATGAATTTTTTTAAATCATTTTTTTCTCCCATTTACTTATAATGTGCACATTTAAAATGTCTATAAAAAAACATCAATTTTGTTTCGATTTACTTCAAACTTTGCACATATATAGACGCAGTTAATATGCTGACATCAGCACATGCATAGGCGTGATGACATCAGCTGGATCGATGCCAAAATAAGCTACAATATGTGTGAGGGGCGGGGTTTGTTGTGCCTGGAACCACATGTTTTATTGTTTTAACTATAGTACAAACAAAGCACAGGAGCATATAACAAAAACAGTCTCACGGTTTTTGATGTATGAACGATACAAAAAAGGAATATAAGTGTACACAGCAGCAGCAGTGACTCAGTCTTCACCATGAATGAACCTAAAGGGTCTCAATTTATCATTATATCTAATCTTTTCAAGATGTAATACATTCCCCATTTCCTTCAGCCATATTTCATAAGATAGTGCAGAGTCAGTTGAAACTCTACACCATTCGTATAATTGTAGGACCAAAATTCATAGGTTTGCCCGTACAACATAGCAACAGGTGTAAGATAGCAGAGGGGACACTAGCTCACACCCTCTGGTCTTGAACCAAGTTATTTTCTTACTGGTCTGCTTCTCTAGGGCCTAAAGGAAGGTTCAGACCCCGATTCCTCTTGTAGCCGTCTTAGACGGAAAGGGTGCTTTACCCTTGTCTAATACGTATAAAGCTCAAGCTGTATCTATGGGAATGGTTGTGGTGAAAAAAAAATAATTCTGCGTATATGGACTTCTGACTCTGCATAAAACAGAATCTTGCTCTTACAAATTCTGGAACTGGTCCAATGACGACTGACGCTGTTCAGGAACTACCAACAATGACTATCGGCTGACGTGATTCATCAGATGAAAAAGCAGAAACATGTAAATCTGTTAAAGTCCCAAAAAACCTGTCAACTATTCATAAAATTAATTCATATTTAGAATTGATCAATCAGCTATCAAAGGTTATTCTTAGGTATTTATCTTCTAAACTGTGAATAAAATAGCAGTTAAAAAATAAATATATTTAGTACCCACCTTTCCTGCTCCCATGATCTTCTCGGCTGCGTAAACAGAGTCTCCACATCGAGCACATTTCTCTGAACCCCCAAACTTCTGAGCAAATTTGGACGGGTTGGGGTTGGTGGTCGGTCTGTGAGACTGTGTTCTAGGAAAAAACACATAGTATGACAGAAATGTGAACCTTCACTGGCCTAAAAAGGTATAAGAAATCTGTCAATGATCCAAATGCACAACGATTCTGAATGCATCTGAGTCTATCACATCCTCAGTTTTCTATATTACTAAATGTCTACTTTTTCATCACTTCTGGTAAAAAACTGAACTCCCTCTTATTTAGAAACTGGTTTGAAAATTAGATTATAATAACTGCCTGATTATAAACAGCTGCTGTTTCTCCATACCATTCCACCTCAACGCATAAAAATAAATGCATTACAAAAAAGAATGCATTACAATTCCTAACAAGTAGATCTGTTTATATTTACTGGTGTCGAGATTATCTTTACACTAACAAACATCCACATCCCCACAGTACGATCATGAAATTGGAAAGTTTGTCATATTCTGTTGCACTAGAGCCTCAACAAGAAATCCTGTACTGACAACATCCAGTGTCATGTAGATCTTTATGCTTTGTTGGTCTTTTGAATATTATCTTATACATTAAATAATATTTTTAGAGTAATCAGAAGTATCTGGTACATACTTTTCTCCTCTATCTCCCTCTCTCCTCCTCCTTCTCAACTCGTGGTGGGAAAACAAGCAGTGCACCCTGAGGCCCTGGAGCGGTGCTTATCGAAGGGTAACTGCCAGCCCCAGTGGCCCCTGAATGAAACCCTTTGTGGCTGAGGTCTGAGAGGAGGGCGAGGGAGATCCTGCTGGTTACATAATAAACTCTTTCATAACAATAATCACCTGACGTCTTAGGAAGGGTAAACATTGGGGAAGATATGTGTTTTAAAGCTTATTTCTGGTGGGATCGCATTGGGCCTGATTGTCTAAAAGTCTGTTGAAATGCAGCAGTTTTTGGTACCATCTCGTACCTACACCCATCCCTTTCCAGGCCTCTCTTGCAGGCTCACAGTCAAAGTCTGTTGTGAAAAAAATGATCCTGATCTATTATTTGATCTATTCGCCTGTTAGATCCTTCTTCTGAATGTCAGACTTAAGCTTTAGCTTTTTCTCTTCCTATATCAACCCTGTTCACAGCGCCAGCTGGGAACTGTCACAGCCAAGCTGTGTTTGATAAAGAGGCCGACTGTTTGCCAATATTCCTGTCAAGGTTCTTTCCTCCCTTGAAGCTTTGTGGATCAGGCAGTGAAGAACAGCAACGGATGCACAGAGAAGACAGCAGCAGGATTCATACTCTGGTTAAAGGCAAAAGCTTTGGGAGAGCAATGAGGCCAAAAATAATATCCTGGCTGACAATATTTATCACCTTTCATTAGTTATGCATTAAATGTGAGTCATTCAAAGTTACTTATCTGTAAACTATATCAATTATAGCACCATGAAGGGATGTATGCTTTGTAAAGACAATTGCACTCTCAGAGTCAGATGTCAAAGTTGTAAACAACGTATCACTCAACTGACTGACGTCACTGCAGCCAATGGTTTCCAGTTTAAGGATGATCCTACAGATCCAGACACAATCAACACTTAGCTTTCTGAGTTTGTTGTATTTGTTTGTACAAGAAGCTCCCCAAAACTATTTTCTTCTAGAGGTATTAAGCCGTTTGTATTATTGTGTTATACTATAAATCTACGAAGCTGTAAAACCGAGTCTGGATTGGGTAGTTTATTAGTCACATTCAGTATTTTAAGGCCTTAAGTGCCAAGCATTTAGAAACGCTGCAGGGACAGAATGGGCGTCAAAATTAGATTACAGCCACTCTGGTGGAATATTTTGACATCTACCATCCAACAGTGATCACACCAGCCATCATTAATATGAATAATCTCTGGCGTCACAGTGACTAAAATGATCATGGGTAAGTGATTAGTCACAGTCAGACACTGCAGGACTCACCACTAGTGCATTACTTACTCTTCATGTTTGATTCCCAGCCGTTCCCCTCGGTCCATGTTCAGAGTTCCGGCCCCCTGTCCATAGCCGTAGCCTTTAGGGCCGTATTTCTTCCCGTAGCAGGACTTGCAGTAGATCTCCTGGTCATGAATAGCCAGTGTGGTGCTGTCCAGGCCCTTCCTGCACACCACTGAAAACAGGACAGGAGGTAGGGAAACGTTAGTTTGCACCAAAGACATTCAGTATTATGCTGTGATCAAAATATCAGTATAAATGTATTATTTTTTGTGTCATAAAGAACATCTAATCATGCAAAGTAAATTTCCTTGCAAATAATGAAAGCAGTTAAAGTCAGCAACATGAGTGAAAATTAAGAGCTAAATGAAACTAAATAAGTCCTGCTGCACTCACTAAAACATTTAAAGACCTACTTAAACTGGAAAAACTAGTCACTGCCAGATCAAATATAGAACATAAACTTTAGAAAGATGTCTTTTATAAGCATTCATCTGGTTAATAACATGAATTGTCAGAGAAAAGACACTTGAAAAATCCCCTCAAGTATCTTTCTACAGAGTCTACTGTCTTTTCTTAGAGTCAACAAATTATCATATTTTTTTTACCACATATTTCCCCCTTTGATAATGAATGTAATGTTGGACCATACTCTGGGTTTTATATTTTTTGGTGAAATTTCCGTTCAACTGCATGTGCTAGCATTTTAGACCTACAAAGAATAAAAATGCTCAATCACAGGGTGGGGAAATGTACTTAACATTTGGCACTTTCACCTCTTGATTTTTTTTTTCTAAATTTCATCATATAACTTATTTTTCTGATATCAGCATCAATTTGTGGAAATTTGTATCTTAATACTGGAAGGTCTCAGAACAGCTGTGTGTGTGTGTGTGTGTATCTGCACTGTTCTGAGAAATTAAAATGTTTTTAACTGGCCAATTTGGTATATACAGTTGAGCAATAGTCCCATCTCCACATTAAATATCGTGGCAAGTTGATGGGACCAATATTTTGGGAGATATTTTGGAATACAATAGTCTTACAATCACATTGCGTTGTCCACTAAAGTTGATGGGAAGCGCAGTACCACACTGCATGATGGGAAATGAAGTTAAAAACAGAAACAACGTATTTACCAACTTCAGACCTTATATATCTGCATTAATGTGACCTATGGTTCCTCATGAGTCAATACACAAATACAATAAAAGTAATAAAAAACATAACACTTGTATGCGGTGCTGGCTTGCGGGATTGGCCAAATTCTTCACACATTAACCTGCATCAGGTTTAGAATTTCACAAGAGTGGCTGAAAAAATGTCCCTATTCATATGTGTGTGTGACCTCATAGCCAACATTTCCCAAACTAAATTTTTGGGCCCTTGTGGGATATTTCCAGAACCATCTTTATTGGAATCATCACAGTTTCGCTTTTCTGTCACTGATGTTCTTCCCCAGAAATGAAATAAACAGAAGACAGCAAATGTCAAACTGACAAACTGGGGTAAAGAGCCAAGGACAGTGAAGGACACCCAGCCCCCTGAGCCATTGTGTCCTCAGTGAGAATGTCAGACAACACTGCTTTTGTGAGCGAGCCAAAGGAAGATATAAACTCATCTTTTGTGGCTCAAAGCGCTGTGGTCTTTTGATAGCAGCTAAATAAAGTCATCTTTAACATCCTGATCTCTGTGCAAGGTCTTTACTGGAACATGCTCGCTGACATTTCAAGGACGGCCCAAAACAAGGACAAGCTGCCCACACATCCCGCTGACTGACAACACAACATGAACCGACAAACAGTGAGAGACGTGTCAGTACAAGGCCTCTTTGATGGACTGTGTGGGGGTGAACCAAGGTTCAACTGACTCATCCTCATATTAGATTTTATGCCTGTTTTTTCACAAACCACAGTGAAACCAGTCAAACAACAAGATACAGGGAATACGCTCATGTTGATGCAATATCTTTTCCTGGCAAGGCTAAGGTCGACATAATCACATTCAAGACCACAGTCTTTGGCAACAGCTACTAAAGAATGAGAGCTATCTGAGACAGCAAATACAAATAACAGTTCAACAAGTTCAATTACTCTACATAATGTATTTCCAAAACTATTGTTAATGTCAATGTTGAAGAGCCAGGATAGATTTTGCAAGGCTATACGTGCCTGCATTACCATAAAGCCTGAACTGAAACACTTAATTGAAGGATTACTATCTCTGTAAAGTTTGTGGCCAACAAAAAGGATAATCACGCAGCAAAATCTGAGATACCCTGACTTTTATTCTTTGGCACACAGCACATCCCAAAGCTTCTGCATCCTACATTTCTGTGTAGTTTTTTATGAGGCTCCTCTGCCTTAGCAAACTCCCATTCCAAAATTCTTGTCTCTACTTTGAATGAATGAATGGTTTATTTTTGGTTTGTACATTAACGCTATACCTACCGATCTGACATGTCTCACAGCACTTAGTAAAAATTTGAAGATGAACAACCCACCTCCCTCCAAAGCCCCGTCTACTTCCCCTGCCTGAGCTCTGACGCTCGCCTCCTCTCACCTGAAGCAGAGGTGGAGGTCCGGTCTGAGTCGGTGTGTCCGTGGACCCCTCCTTCAGCAATCAGACACAACATTCACCTGCTGCATAGCAGCAGTTCCTGTTTCATTAGCAGACCCTGTATGTGAGGGTCTGGTCTTTGCAGCGCTGGGTCAGTGTCTTCACTGCACCTCATCATTTGGTCGACTGAGCCGTACCATGAGCGTGCGGACTCCACCACTGTCCGTGTACATTTGAGGTTTCATAGTCCACACATTTATCATCCTACATAATCCTACACTGAGTGACACCAAGTACTTGTACGCTGAATCCCACGGATTGTGGAGTCAAGTCCACCCGACTTCCAGACTTTTATCCCCATCCTTCTTTCACTGGACTCTGACTGCTGCTGTTGGGTTTTTCTGTTTGTTCCCCTTAGTCGTTGTTTCTGTCAATAAATCCTTTTTTTTCCCTTCAATACTGTGAATTTGAGTCCTATCCACACATCCCTAGACAGCAGACTGTGGTCAGTGACAGGAAGAGCAGCGAGGGAAACATCCGATTCAGAGGCACCAGTATTTGATGTGGGACTGGGTAATGGATGACTGACAGGAGGCTCAGCCAAGCTCGGCCAATTATTTTATTCGGACAGAATAAAATGATTGGTCAGACTTTTATCAGAAATATGAGAATTAAAACATATTTGAGTTTCAAAACCTGGTGGATTTCTTTTACATTTTAGTTTGACACACACTTATTAGGAGCATTTTAAGGTGACAAAAGAAAAGTGTAAAAATGCCACAACATTCAGTATAGCTTTAATTATACTTTTTATTTATTTCAGTTAATGAAAATGTTTTTTCAATTCTACTTTTTGTCATTTTGTTAGTTTTCGTTAACGATAATAACCTTCGTGTGGAGAACATGCTGACATGCGTGTAGATGAAATACCCCACAGACCATGACTGAGTGTATTCATGCATGAAAAATAATGAAAAAACAGTTTGATGTTTCAGCAAGGGTACAGGTCAGTATAATAGGGAGGGTTACTGTTCCATACTTCACCCCAAGACTATGATCCCAAGCATACTGTACATCAAAGCTATATATAAGGTTTATTTGGAGAAGAAAACATTTGCTTGGAGTGTTATCTATCATGGAATGACCTAAATCCTATGGAGTTGCTCTGGGATGAAATGGATTGCAAGGTCAAAAAGTAATATCCAACTAACCAGAGAAAAGAATACCTTTGGCAATTTTTAACTGAAACTAATTGTTCACAAGCCAGTAGTAGAGGGTAAAACTCTTATGGCTTCAAAGGGAGGATTTTCAATGAAAACCAACTTTAACCGTGAACATTTTGGAGTAGCAACTTGATCACAAAGTGTATTTTTTGTTGTATCCATACAAAGATCACTTACTGCAGAGGAAACAGCATTTGTGGAAACTCTTGCCGTCACACTGCACCTCCTCAGCGTGGTAAACTGTCCCACGACACGCTGCACACTTGTTCCCTCCGCCCCAGTTTGGCATTGTGTGTTGATCTAAAGAGAAAAAACAGAGAAGATGTGAGAGGGTGAAACATCTGAGCCATCTGAACTTCTGAAATAAGAGACTTTTTGATTCTAAGTCAAAAAAGAAAATATAAGTGTCTTCACCCAACCCCTTTATTCATTAACCCTTCTAAATGATTTAACAACAACAAAAATAACTCTTAAGACTTTACTTTCAGAACTGATATCTAGCCAATTTCCATGGTTTTCTTGATAATAACCAAAATCACTTCAGTTCTTACATCAATAGCTACGACATTGTACTGACAAAAACAGTGCTTTTATTCCTTCCATGTTTTCTTTTCTGTCTGTTTTAGTCACATGATACACACAGGACTTAGTACTCAATTGAATAATCATTGATTTTGATGACTTTTGATGGTCTAAATTTTTTCGTGACTATCTGATGACCGTGAAAAGATGACAAAATGCATTTTACCTCAATTATTTACATGTATCAATAAGATTAGTAGATCAGTAATTATTGAACATTCATACATCAGTAGATGTTTCCTTTAGATGGTGGTGGATGTTTGGGTCTTTACAGGTTAATATTTTAACATTTAGTATACTTTAAGAATGTGATTATGAACATAACCAGAGCATAACAATCTTTTGAGTAAAGGCAGATTAACTGCCTACACTTAAAGGTTTATCTACTGTAGTTTTGGGGGTAACAATACATTGGTTCTTTCCTTCAAAGCTTAAAGTTTATATTCCACATTGTAAGGCATACAATTGCACTATTACTGTGATATAATAGCTGCATCTACTATTAAGAGTCATAATTGTCAAAATTAAACATCCGGGATACAACTACCACAAAAAGAGGTCAGCCCAAACAACAGGGCAGACTAATACCCAGAGGAATGCTTCAGGGCGCCATGCCTTTGGGGCTTTTGTTGTCTGTAGAGCTGCCACTGTACAGTTCAAGCACAAACACCAAACAAGTGTGAAGTAAACACTGTTGTTAACACACACACAGGCCACATGAAGCACCCAGTCACTCCCTGACTCACATCTGTGTGTTATTACAGGCTCCTGTTTAAAAGAGCGTCAAAGAGGGACAAATATAACATTTCAATATGTAGCTGTGACATTCCGACTCAACCCTGCCGGTGGCAAAATCTAGAAACTGTAATGGGAAAAAAGTATTTGTGATAATAAAACACAAACCAGGAGAAGCTATTCATCAGCCACTTTGTGCTCCACCCGGTTAGATTAAAGCCAACCGACAAGCCTGAACACAGAGGGGATCACAGGGCCCAGATCATCAGTCTTAACTTCCCTTCAGGGTTGGAACCACAGGGTTAAAAACACACATCTGTCACACTGAAACTGCCAAAGACCCAGTGCATATTTTGCAAGCTTTATTCAGTATGAAGTGACAAAACCAGAAAAGCATCTGAATCAGCTCTGACATCATCTCTGGACAATAAAATATTCCACTGAACCAAACCTATTGACATTTTATTATTAGTGCTGGGCTCTTTTAAGCTGAGTGATTCACTGCACCTTTTCACAGTGGAAACTCTGAACACACAACTGCCTTTAAATGCATTTATACCTGCTATTTCATTAAAGACCAATAAACCTGCTTCTGTTCTTTAGCTTCATGTTTTTACTTCTATCAACAGGCACTTCTTGTACACCCTTATAAAACTCTAAATACATTCTGAGTAGGGGAAAAACAAACATAATTTTTTAATTTTTTTTTTGCCGAATTTCTATCTACTTAAAACGCCACTTTTGACAACATTTCATTAATTTAATTAAGTCCAAATAATGATGAATAAGTAAATTAACAGTTTACTTACTCTTTTTTTTTTTTTTTTTTACTTTTTGAGTGAATTCTGCTCTTTAGTGATATTTCTTAAACTATAAAAGTACATTTAGCCACATTTCTACTTCAAATAGTCACACTGAAATACAAAGAACACCATTTATCACATAATAACATGTATTTTTTCTGACAGACTAATTTAGCTTGGATAGTTATGAAGTACTAGTTAGCTAATTTAGCATTTAAACAAGATTTTTATTTGTTGAACGAAACATTAAAAGCAGCGTTGAATGAAAATGTCATCTTAATTGCACATCTTCAAGCCATAAAAATATAATTTATTCACCTAAAAAAGCGACAATGAAAATATTCACGTATAAATTGCAACTACGGTAGTATATGGGCAAGTTTATGAAAACTTAGCTAGCTTATAGACACAACTAGCTAAAGTTGAATAAACTCAACCATTTCAGTAATTGCAAGCTTATTCACAGTAAATCTAACAGAAATCAGCTGTAATGGATTTATAGTCAACGTTTAATGAGGAAAAATCTTACCTGAAAGTAGACGTTAAGAAAAGTAAAGGTCCAGATAACAGCTAAACTCCAGGTGTAGCCGGTGTTCACTGCTCCACTTCACTCACTGATGCTGTTGTGCCACATAACTACACATTTATCTGTGAGTGGAAAAGGAGTTTAGGGGGCGTGACCTCAAAACTGCTGCTTTCAGGAACTGTAGGAAAATTCCAATATTGAAGGTTTAAGATGCATTCAGACGTAGCTGGGAAAAAAAAGATAATGACACTGCTTCGTTCATTCTAAAAAAGGTAGGATTGTACAGTTCAGTTTGTAAGTAAATCTTGAAATATTTGACTTTGCTGTTTATATATTCTCGTTCATTAATATCAGAAGTTCAGAATTAGATTTGTGTTTATTGTCATGTAAGTAAACAGGGTTCAGTCAAGGAATTTGCTTCAGTGGTTTAGTGCATATATAAAGGGAAAAGGATTAGGGCCATCAGAACAAGAAATGAACAATATTTTAACTATTATTATAATTATTCTGAGAAAAAAGTAATGAGATTAAAGTCGGAGGGGAAAAAAGGCAGAATTCTGAGATTAAAGTGAGAAATCTGAGGAAAAAGTCAGGATTCTGAGCTCAAAGTCAGAATTCTGAGGAGAAAAAAAAGCCGGAATTCTGAGATTAAAGTCAGAATTCTGAGGGGAAAGGTCAGAATTCTGAGATTAGTGTCACAATTCGGAGGAAGAAAAAGTCAGAATTCTGAGATTAAAGTCAGAACTCTGAGATTAAAGTCAGAATTTTGAGGGAATAAATCAGAATTCTGAGATTAAAGTCAGAATATTGGGGGAAAAGGTCAGAATTCTGAAATTAAAGTCACAATTCTGAGGGAAAAAAAGTCGGAATTCTAAGATTAGAGTCAGAACTCTGATATTAAAATCAGAATTCTACCTTTTTTTCTCAGACTAAAAATTTAAAAAGATAAAGTTTCAAAAAGTAAAATATACAATATACTTTGTGGAAAAAAACCAGTGGGTTTGAATGAGACTATAACAGTACTGTTTATGGTTCTGTGCAGATAGTGTATTCAGCAGGTGGATAAAGTGATAATAGTGTATTTGGTGTGGGTGTTATTAAAAGTTCAGGAGTTTAACAGCAGAGGGGAAGGTTCTGATCTGAATGGATTGTAGCTTCCTGCCTGAGGTAGAACTAAGTTGTAGCTCAAACTCTGTCAAATTGTTTAACGGAACAGTTTATGCCACATTTATTAGGATTTTTTTAAACACGTAGTAGACATGATGGAGGCACGTTTCTGTATTCAGTTTAAAGTAATAGAAGTAAAACCTGTGATGTGGGTGTTTTGTGTTAATCCTGTTCTAGAAAATAAATGATACAACACTATAATCTGGGTCAGCAGGCAGTAAACACAAACTGACAGCATAAAATCATCCAAAAAAATAAGTGTACACAAACCATCTGCTTCCATCTGACCCATAAATCTTCCCTTTGATCTTCCTCTTTGCTTCCTGCCTGGTAGCTTCATCTTCATCATCCGTCTACCATTATATTTACTATAAACAAGGTAGAATCACATGATTACACATAAATATATGTACACTCCAAACCACATAAATACATTCCAAGAACATAAAGAATATGAAAACAAGGAATATTACAAAATACATGAAAATACTAAATATCTAAAACTGTTTAACCCATAAAGACCCAAACATCCACCACTGACCAAAAGCATCTACTGATCTAAAGTGATTAATCTCTGTTGATCCATTAATCTTATTGATACATGTAAATAATTGGTGTAAAATACAGTTATTAATCTTTTCATGGTCATCAGATATGACCCAATTGGGTGTTCAGAGGCTCCATAGTTGCCAAGGAAACACCGTCATCTTCTACAGCATTGATTCACCAGTAAAACCCATAGAGTTGGATCAATGACAGCGGATGGAGCCGCTTGATTTCTGTTCAATTCATGATATATTTTACTGAAAAAGTCACTTTTTCTGCAGTTTTCTCCGTTTTTGATATAATAACCATCAATTTTAATGAAAATTAATGTTAATGAACATATACACCATCAGTAATCCAATCCACTTTATTTATATAGCACATTTAAACAATAAGAGCGTTTCCAAAGTGCTGCACAATAAAAACATGAAATACATAAAACTACAACAATGCTAAAAATTTAATTAATTAATTAATTAGAATAAAATAAAATAAATTAGACACTATATACAGGAAAATACTTGATTTATACTGATAGAATACAAAAGATAGAGGATACTGTTATAAATAAATGTTGATCAATTATTTAAGAAAGGTTAGATACTGGGAACTGACCTAAAAGTAGTTCTGGGTCTTTATGGGTTAAGTAGAGTTATGGAAGTAGAGCAACAGGAAAACCATTTTTGTCCGCATCTATTGGATCTCTCATTTTTAGGAGTTAGAGTTAGAGTTCATGGTTTGGGACAGATGACTATTTACTTTGATTTCATTGTGATAGTTTTACCAGTCATGGTGACTGTTTTTGAAACCCTGTCAATGAGAATCAGTTTGTCAGAAGCTGCAGTGTGTCTGCCCTCTACTGGTCACAGAGGTTAATAATAGATGATTATAATATACTACGTAATGCATTTTTGTCCTCTGTAGGGGACAAGAGTTTCACTTTATATATATAGCTGTCCAATGAAAAGGACATTCCACAAACTATTATACCATGCTGTTTCCAATCAAGGCAATTATTTAACCCTTTAAAGGGCACTCATTGAAATACTCTGAAATTCTAAATTTCAACCTTGGTGTGTTGCTGAGGACATAACAAGACTTTACTTTCACACACACAAAAAAATATATATATATATAATGTAGAAAATCAAGGTCAATTAAGGTACCATATTTGGTTCCTTACCCATAATACCCATATCTTTGTATTTTCCACTTTGTAAACCTTTGTGTTTGTTTAAATTTGTGCTTTTTAAATAAAAATGGATTGGATAAGTGGCAAAAAACCCCACAAATATATACACACACACACACACACACACACACACACACACACACACACACACACACACACACACACACACACACA
>JAPTYQ010000005.1:39684536-39698261 GCA_029814465.1 Ostorhinchus cyanosoma
ATCAGATGCTTTTGGTCACCAGTGGCTGTTTATAAAATTATTAGACCATCAAAAGTCATCAAAAACAAGGGTTATGCGATACTATACTCTCCATGCAGCAGCAACAAAAATTGTATTATAAGATGACATTTGATTTCTTCTGACCCGTTAACGAACACGCTTCCGTCGCTTGTTGTCGCCATGTTTGTTTTGGTCATCCCCCAAATCTCGCGCTCGTTTCCAAACCTGACGTCACATCTCTACTCGGCTTTTTTTGTCTCATGAAGAAACATTGAAGACGGCGCGATTTTCAAACCATGAAAATGATGCGAGTTTACATTTCAGGTGTTTCATCACGTCTTAATGCATTTCTCAGATAAGTACGTTCTTGTACTGATTATATTGTGCGAGTTTTCACGTAATTGTATTTTTTTTGACCAGATGTGTGATGAAAGTCATACGCTGCTTTAATGGTAATAATGTAGTGTAAAAAATTCTTAGACCATTAAAAGCAATCAAATACTAACTCCTGTGTGTATCATGTGACTAAAACAGACAGAAAAGAAAACATTCATCTTGCAAAAATCTTCAGCTTAAATTTTTTAAAGTTTTTTGCAGGTTGAATGTATTTTTTTTTTCTTCTACATTCCAACCTCCTGCTCCTGCACACCTGTCCCTTGGAGACTTCTTAAATGTGCACCAGCCTCCATAACTTCGATATCAGCCCTGAAATTAAATGAATATGTGCTACTTTTGTTGTTTTATCCAAACACATGTACTTGTAGTTGTACCAGGTAGTAAAATGAACAAGAAATTGAAGAAAACAAGAGCTGGTCTGGTAATATTTTCCATGACTGTATCTTTTGAAGGTTAACAGCGTATTCAGGTGTCCAGGTTATCGATTTGTACAGATTTCGCTGATAATTCAAGTAAATAACCCACAGAGTGTGAGTGTAGTGTGACTGGATCTCTAGTGTATTGCAGGTAATACTGTGTGCTGTGTGTTTGTGGCGGCATTGTTTCGTAGCTTGTTTCAAAGAAGTGAAAGAAGAACATTTTGGCGCCGGGCACAGATGATCGGAGGTGATGAGCTGTGGTGCAGGTTTGCGTCGGGGGGTCGTCCACTTCCTTGAGGTTGATTACGAAGAGTCGGCTGCGGAGCACGGTTGGGAGCGGCAGCGAACCCTGAGGGACTCCACCCCCATCTCTAGTCTGGGTCATTATCAGATTCGCTCCTGTCGTCTCCTCTTCCCAGCCTTCTGCGCCTCTTTGATCGTACAACCATTGAATCTTCCTCCTCTGTCTGTCTCCTTTCTCTTCCTTCTCCACAGTTAATCTGTCCTCCTTTCTTTTTGGATTTTCTCTTTTTAATTCCTTTGCCCCTTTTCACGCACGGATATCCCAGATTTTCCTCTTTCTCTCCTTCACACCCCGGTTCTGTCACTCTCTCTTCTCATTCTTTCTCTTTTGTGTCCCCCGCTTTCATCTTACAACTTCTTTTCATGCCCTTGGGTCGTGTCAGCGTTGGATCATGAGTATAGTATTTCAGAGATCAATGATGGCTGAAGATATTTCATTTAGAGTGTCAGATTAAATTAGGGAGAACCTGCGCAGATGAGGATTTAACAACCTTGATGGAGCGCAGTGATAGGCTCTGCTATCAGCATCCATTAGCTCCATTGTCATTTTAGGGGAAAGTCGTTTGATTAATCGGACCCTAACTTGTACCTGCAGGGACACCATCTGATGCTCTCATGGATTAATAATTATTCTTTTAAAGTCGTTTTTTGCAGTGGATCGTGCAGCGTTCTCTGACTTACAGTGACCTATAAAAGTCTGCTCGCTTCGCAGACTACTTGTGGATGCTCAAAGAACTGGCTGGGAAGCGTTTTTGACACCAGAAAAGACTCCAAATTAAAGGCTGTTACAAAACAAGATGATAGAAGACAAAAGCTCTGTGTAATGGAAAGTGAGACTAGAGTAGAAGAAACCAACGGCTGTTTCCTGTGTTTTTTTTTTTTGAGACGGCGAAAGGCTGGCCTGTGTCTCCTCGCAGGAAGAATAGGGAATAATGAGAAACGCAAAGCGAGGGCAGGAGGGAGTTATTTGTCACTAGGGAATGTTAAGGGCAGAGCGCTTCATGACACTGATGGCCTGTGAAGCTGCTCTAAGCGGAGGCCGAATGAACTTGTCATGACGGATAGTGCGCTGCAGCCCTGAGCAGCCTGGAACTGTGGGTAAATTCATCAGCGTGATGAGCGGATGTAGTGTTTCTGCTTTAAAAAAAAAAAAAAAAAAAGTGAAGATGAGGATGTTTTACTGCTGTCTGGAAAGAGGCAGGTAAAGATTGAAACAGGTGAAGATTGTAAATTTAAGCATCTCCAGCACAAGTTTTGGCAGAGTCGACCGAACTCTGGTTGTGGATGTTGACATATAAAAAAATAACATCTACTCAGCGTTGGCATGTTTACTCAGGTTGCTGTCAGGTTTTCTAAATTCAGCTACAGCTGTCTTGTGTCAGGTGTTGACAGAGTGAATAAAATGTTATTTTTGTGTAAATGTTTTTTTTTTTTTTATGTATTTATATTTGATCTCATTCTGAATATAAAAATAACCTTTAAAACAATCAAAAAACAGACTAAAAATAGTAAAAAAAAAAAAAAAAGAGGTAATTACATACAGTACAATACCACAAACAGTGGGTGAACTGTAGTAACGCTTTTTTTTTTTCTTTTTTTTTTAGGTTGAACCATTGTGAAAATTTTTTTGGACAACCTATGTATTTGTGGTATATTGCATTGACACTATAACACCAGACGTACCATATTTGATACATGAGTTTTAAAGCCCTCTACATGATCAGTGTGATAATTTTTTTCTTAAAAAACCTGATGTATACAATCAGATACATGCAATACACAGATAATCCACCAGAGGGGAGGAATTCATTCACCAGAGGCCTTTCAGTGACACTACAAGACTGTAATTAATGAGGAAGGATGCAAAACTTTGACAGTTTTGAAATGGAATTAACAATTTTTTAGACAATTGTGTAATATTATGTTTTTGCTTGTTTAAAAATGATAATATTTGACATTGAGACCTGATGAAATATGATACAAAATTGAAACATACATGGAAATTGATATTTGGAAAAAAATGAATTGTGGTTGTTCAGAAGGACCATTAAAGGCTCCAGTTTCCAAGACCTGGAATTTTCTGTCAGTGATTTAATGGTTCAGGCTTTACAGGGTTCAAATCGTTCTGAAGTCGTTGAACTCTATTGTGCCATTCTTCAAACCCACATACTCCCTTCTGCACATGTGTTGTTCCTTCGAAGGTTTCAGCAACATAACGAAACGCATCCAGGACATGTTGAAACTGTCAACAATCTAGATTTATTTTTTTACGTTAAGAAAAATCAAAGAAATCTTATGCATTTGTTTTGGTGTGATGCAGCGGCACTTTTGGAAACACAAAAAAGATTCTTCGGAAAATATTTCATGATAATATTTGAGATTGTGTAAAATTTTGGGCTTAAATTCTGGGTTCTAGTCGATGGGGGTGGGACCTTTCTGTGTGGAGTTTGCATGTTCTCCCCGTGTGGGCGTGGGTTGTCTCCGGGTTCTGGTGCTCCTCCCACCATCCACAGACATGCACTGATAGGTTAATCGATTAATCTAAATTTCCCATAGGTGTGAATATGAGAGGGATTGTTTGTCTCTATATATCAGCTCTGTGATGAACTGGTGACATGTCCAGGGTGTACCCCACCTTCGCCCCTAAAGTAGCTGGAATATGCTGCAGTGCCCCCCCCGACTCTAGTGAGGATAAATCGGGTTCAGAGAATGAATGAATGAATGTCAAATTTTAAGATTCTTCTGAAAACATTTTTCCACTACTGTATATTTCTATAGTGACACCACTGTCTGAATGCAACACTTAAACCCCCCCAATGAGTGAAAAATGAAATATTTGACCTATATAACTTTTTTTTTTTTTAATTTGTCCATTTTTGTAACATGAAACAGGTCAGTTATTGGCACCAACATCAGGTTTGCTGCTTTTTTTTTTTTTTTTTTTTAATAATCAGACATTAGCATATTGCCGTGGCGGTGAAAACAGTTGATCGGTCAGCACCTCTCTGGAGAAGCTCTTCGTTAATGACTTCTACTTTGTAACAGCTGCTCCAACTCTAGGAGTCTGTGTTTCTCAGCTGGTCTCTATTTTAACTGTTTCTGGTCAGGAGAAATGCAAAAGTGTGTGCTTTTATTTGCCAGCAACATCCCACTTGAGATTCGCACAAACCCACACACTGACAAACTGCTGAATGTGAAGCTGTTGAGTGAAAACATATTCTTGAACTGTCGGTCCGCCCTGTGAGGCGTCCTTCTTTCCATCACTACGTTTACTCAACCTTTCTAAAGGATCTTAACACAGAGCTTTTTTGGCCATTTTTCTTGTACTCTGTCATTTAGGTCCGTTTATGTAAGTGTTTTTATATCAGTTTAATGCTTTAAATGTTTTAATCTTATAATGGCACGCTGATGTTTCGATCCAACCAAATCTGATGTTAATACAGTCACGGGAAAAAATTATAAGACCAGCCTTGTTTTCCTAAATTTCTTGTTCATTTTAATGCCTGGTACAAATAAAGGTGCATGTGTTTGGACAAATATAATGATAGCAACAAAAATAACTCATAGTAGTTTGATTTCAGAGCTGATATCTATCTATTTTCCATGTTTTTTTGATAATAACCAACATCATTTCAGTTCTTACACCAATATCTGTGGCATTGTACTGACAAAAACAGTGCTTTTATTCATTCCATGTTTTATTTTCTGTCTGTTTTAGTCACATGATACACACAGGAGTTAATACTCGATTGCATAACCATTGTTTTTGATGAGTTTTGATGGTCTAATAATTTTTTTCCATGACTGTACATTACTACCATTAAAGCAGGGTATGACTTTCATCACACATCTAGCCAAAAAAAAATCATGTAAAAACCAACGCAATACATCAGTACAAGAACTTATTTATGAAGAGAAATGCAGTAAGACACAATGAAACACCTGAAATGTAAACTTGCATCATTTTTATGGTTTGAAAACAAGGGTGAGATTTGAGGGAAGACTAAAACAAACATGGCGACAACAGGCAATGGAAGCAGGTCTGAAGAAATCACTGTCAACTGTCATTTTTTGATACTTATAATCTTATACTAATATAATCTTTATTGCTGATGCGTGGAATTCCTATTCCCACAATGCACTTTGCGACAGAATATCCAAAAAAGCCCCAGTGATGTTTCAGTTTGTCATATGAAGAAGCGGACTGTGTTCATGATGGAGTCATCTTCAGCGTTGTTCACCTTGAGAGAAGAAATTCAGGTGTTTAAGCATGGACAGACTAATGGTGATTAATTAGTGATAATTAAGCTATTGCTCCGGTTTTACAAATTTGAAAAAAAAAAAAATTGTGGTGAAAGTCATACCCAGCTCTCAGGACTGCTGACTGCAGACGTGACATATGTGGAGCATTACTTGTGATGGGCAGAACTGTCGACAGAGTTTTACTTTTATGCCCAAAACGCCCACAAACAAGCTATGTTTGACTAACTACAAGTAAAGAAAACATGAGAATAGAGTTAACGCTTGGAGCTGCATGAAAGAGAACGACTACTTCTGTTCAGTAAGTGTATCGGTGGGTTCAGACAGTCCTTTTTCAGCCCAGGATAATGTGTTAATATGACATCAATACCATGCACCACACAAATGGCATGAATCTGCATTTTTAAGTCGTTTGCTAAAAGATGGATAAGCCATCTGTTTGGATGTGACAGGCTGAGAGCAAGGTAAGGAGAAATATCCACTTGGTTCTTATTTACATCGCGCTCATTCATCTCCAAACTCATCTAGGCTTAGTTTGACATTGAAATGGCTGTGTATTAAACACAGAGAAAGGAGACCGGGCTGTGTATCTCACTATATATATATATTTTTTGCCTCCTCTTAACAGCAATTCGGGAATGATGAATGGCATACTGGTTTAATGATCTTGTAGCAGAAAGGCAAATGCTGAAGCAGGCACATTACATGCTAACTGCAGGGCGATGAAGATAGACTTTCCGGAAGCCTGCAGCAGTCACATGAGATCCCGGCACCTCAATGAAAGACATGATCTGTAGAGTAAAGAGATCTGATGTGGGACCTCGTCTACACCCACATATACAATACAACCAAACCCTCTTGACTATATGCTCTTTTTTTTTTTTTTTTTGTTATGATGATTATGTGCCAGGAGTAGAGTGTTGCATTTGTTGTGACTCCCATAGGGTTTGTCACTCATATCGCACATATACATCCTTCCCATTCTAGGAAATTATGAGGACTAATTTACATTTTCCGGGCTTTTTTTTTCTTTTTTTTGTTCCTACAAGCTTCGTCTTCAACAATAAAACTCTGCGCTTTTCTCTCTTGGCATGACTACTTCCCATCACGGGCTCGTATCTCATGGGAACTTCAATCTAAATTAGAAATGCATCTCTATTTGGACCTCTAACTTGATGATAGTGCCAATCATTAGCTGTGTCCTTGTGCTGTTCAGTATGAAAAAGGTAGAAGTAAAGCCTGAAGACTGAGTGAAACATTAATCCCCTCCTGCAGCATTTGTATGTTGCACAATGCAACGTGTCATTATGAAAGAATGGAATCTTCTGCTTGCCTCTGAGGAGTCCAACGGTTTTTGGGATTGGTTTTGTTTGTACGTGCAAGTTTGTATATGAAATTAGTGTTTGGATACATTTTTACTCAGGCAGTTATCTGTGTGCATGTGTGTGTGTGTGTGCGATTCGGCTTAAATAAGCGACAGCCATGCGTGTGGATGTGTGTGCATGCATGTTTCCGAAGATTTGGCCGCAGCGTCTGCCATGGAATGTTGCTGACACAAAGGGAAGGCAACCGCTTTTCCTGCTCGTACAACAATCAGCATGGCATCAATCGTACCATCAAAGTGGTGGTGGGCTAGCGCTAGGGTTTAGCCGCGGGGAAACTGAACTGATCTCGTATGAATCATGAGGTTTCGGGGGTTACATTGTAGGAGTTCATGTTAGGTTAGCGACGCCACATGTTAATGCCTCAATGTGCACGTAAAAGATCGGCGCTCGTAGGTGGAAGACGAGAACTTCCCTAAACCTGTGGACGCTACTTGAAAAATCACTGAGTTGTCTTTTTGAAGTCTCACTGCATATTACATTGTCTCACTTCTGTGGGAGAACATGTTCTATAATGTATTACAACTTTTTTTTTTTTTTTTTTGTCTGTGGAGAGTGTGTGGAGGTAGATAAAATGCAGACTATCACATGGGACCCAGATTAATGAGAAGTGTGTTTTTTGTAAAGCACATGACAGATGCAACGTGGACCGACTATGTAATGCATTCTTTTAGAAACTTTGAGTCTTTGAAAATGAATTTAGAGCAGAAAGGATCAGTTTATCTTCCTCTTACTGCATGCCGCTGATTTGGTTTCTCACCGTGTACATTTCAGTTGGCATATTTTTACACAGTATTTTAACCAGTCACTGAGAAGGAGTCCAAAATATTGCCAAATAACAGTGTTTGTGTGTTATTTATTTTTTTGGGCATCAGTACAGCATCAGCCTTTGGGAGTGAAGTGATGAACTGCCAGATGGTCTGTACACTGGTCAGTCAAGTAACTGCAGAGCACAAGCTCCACGGCCGGAAAACACACTCATTTCTTAAAGGGGGTGGGCAGTTATATACATAGGGGTGTGATCCGTAACTAACACTGGTGTGAAACTTTACACACTTTCAACGTCCAACTCCTGGTTTCTCTTCCTCTATTATAAAATGGATCTCACATGAAATTTGCATAACTTCTAACCTGTATCCACTGGACACACAAATGCTGGGCCCCATGAATTTGCCCCCCCCCCCCCTTTGTATGGCGGTCCAGTACATATGGGGACGTTCGCGAATTCTCAGACTACCGACAATTCGGTTCAGGTGAATGTTGGTCCAGTAATGTAGGATATAGTAGTAAGAAAACTCAGTCACAACCTGCCTGTTCTTTCAATTGGTTGGTTGTCGTCGCCCCCCCCCCCCAGGATGAAATTCATTGAGTTGAACAACAAATCGCTCCCTGCTAATATTCACCTTTTTCATTGCATTCAATTGCAGCCTTTTGTTCTATTGTCTATTCTCACACTTGTGGTTCGATAAACCATGCAGCACCAAGTGGGTCATTTAACTGTAGGTTGAATTTAGTTTTTAGTTGTCTGCAATTAATATATATTTTTTTGTCATTGTGAAATACTGAATTTGTTTTATATAATCTTATAGAGTCCAAGGAGTAAGATCCAAAACTTTGACGACTACTAAAAAAAAAATAAATAAAAACCTCAGCATTTAAGACAGTGGTACTAGCAGATGTTTAACAGAAATTGCTGAAACTATTAATTCTATAAGTTTTTTTTTTCTTTTTTTTGTCCCGTTGGCGAATCGATTAAAGGTATACATTTTTCAGACTGGATTGTAAACCTCTTCTTTAGAAAAATTGAGTATTTGAACATGTTAACACCAGGGGAAAGCTGTTAGAAATTAACTTCAGTGTCAAAAGCACCAACAAATTAACACTATGACTGTATCACTCACTAAAGTTCACAGTTTGCACATACATATTGTTTTATTTTTCTATCAAACAAAATGTCTACCATTTACATACAGTTTA
Source organism: Ostorhinchus cyanosoma (assembly GCA_029814465.1). Taxonomy (NCBI): domain Eukaryota; kingdom Metazoa; phylum Chordata; class Actinopteri; order Kurtiformes; family Apogonidae; genus Ostorhinchus; species Ostorhinchus cyanosoma. The sequence goes on from JAPTYQ010000005.1 coordinate 39,693,274, forward strand.
TTTATTATTTTTTAAATTTTGGCACTTTGTCTCTATCTTTGACCCTGAAAGTTGGTTGTTACTGATTATCATCTTAAATTTGATGTTATTTTTCTACATTATAGGAGTAAACAGAATAACTCAATATTCCCTCTAGTGGTCACATACATTTACAGTGAAACACCGGCTTGTGACCGTGAATAAATCCAGTCACATCTCTGCAATGCAAAAAAACCCACTGACATCATTGACACTCGAGGGAATTTTATCACCATTGAACTTTCATTGTCGAAAAACTACATAAAACTTCCTTTAATTTCACATCCATTAAAAATCCTAGAGAACTGCCCGCTCGGCCCGTGCGTCTGTGTTTGTTTAGAAAAACGTAAAAATGGCACAAACACAGCATGAGTCCGTGGAGCAGTGACTCATGAATACAGTATGAAGCCTTGGTTTGTTTATCGTTTCCCCTCTCATTTCACTGGTGTTGCTGTTCGAGTCCTCTGGGCCCAGATGACGCTGCAAACCCTTTAATCTCTGACAGCTAAACACCCACGCTCATTCACTGCAAAGCATGTCGTCCAATTACGGATTCAGCATCAATAATTCACCCAGATCAGAAGATACTTATTGCAATTAGGGTCCCCTGCTTGGCTCGGGATGGGATTGACAGGAGGCGTTCGCAAAGGTTCAGGTCCTGTTGGTCTAATAAACTAGATGTCGGACATTGATCTGTGGTTTAAGTTGGAACAAAGAGACTTGAAATGCCTGCTGGGATGTAAGATGTTGGTTCATGTTGGTTTCAGAGGGCAGTGGCGGAGGTCGATGGTTTTTAATAAATATGTATGTTATAATTTTGTCTAACTGGGCTTCCATTACAGTTTTCTACAAAATAAAAGCGATGTTTGTACAATTTCGACAAACTACAATCGCTACTTGTAGGTGTTTCCATTGAAGAGTGTTTTGGCTTCTGACGGCTGATTCTAGCATGTCGTAATTCTTGTAAAATACTGTATAGTTGTCATAAGATGCTGGTTTAATAAAAGAAGAAGGGAACGTAGAATCATCCCAAGGCCAAGTCCTTATTTAAAGCAGAATGGATTTATAGGAGAGAACTGTACGTCAGGAATTCACAAACGAGTTGTAGATCCAGAACTGTGCGATGTTATTGAACCTCTTGTGGCACCAGACTTGTCCTGCCCTCTGGAAGCACTTCCTCCACAAAAGTGAGTGTCAGTTGCCTGAAGAAAAACTAGCGCCTGTTCTGAGTCCAGGGTCAGAGGGGAGAAGTTTGGCCTGAGCAAAACCACCGTGCACAGACGGGTGAAAATGCACAAAATGTGTTTGCGTTACTTTTACGCTGTATTTCTATATTGAAACTACTCAAAAACCACCTTTTTTTTTTTAGATCTTTGATAGTTTTTGCGACATTTCAGTGTTTCCATTACCAGTTTTCTATTGCACAATTTACATTTCGATCATCTCTGAGGGTAATGGAAACCCAGCTAGTGATTCATAAAACATAGGTTTCTTTTTATGGCGTTTGTTCTGTTGACATAGTATACATAATGTAGCGTAGGGCCGTGCACGCTCCACGTCTACTAAACCATATTAGACGTCTGTATGTGTGTGATTGTGTGTCATAAGGTGGACTCATATGAGTGGTATGTCGAGACACACAGGGAATTTAGCTAAACATTTGTACACCTTTAATCATTTCACACATGCTACAGCAGTCCTGTTTTAGAATACTTTTGACGCTATGTGAAGTTTATAGAAGGTGCTGCTTAAATTCCCTCGTCTGCCTTCTTTCTTCTGAAAATACGATTTCACGTTGTCAACCGAGTCATACATCACTGTAGTAGTGAGAAAATCCGATCCAGATCTAGCCCCAGAGATCAATTACCAGGCTACTGCTTGCCAGTCTTTTTCTGTTGGGTCTCCCTTTTGTGCATAAGCCTCCCCCGTCCACATACAGTCGTGTTAAAAGTTGCCACACTTCCATTTTTCTTGGAACTTCCTATATTTCATTTGTAATTTTTTTTTGTTTTGTATTTCATCAATACTTGGTTAAACTTTGTTGTGTGGAATTTTATGAATACAGTTTTTTTTGGACTCCAGAGCATTGCAGATAAACATATTTATACACTCCTTAATGCTAGTAATGTCATTCCCAATATCAGATTTCCAACTGCTACACACATAACAGAATATGGAGTGGTGCATTAATTTCCATTGGTGTAAGTATGATTATTTAGGCAAATGATAGACACGTATAGATGTAATAGAAACAGTGTCGGATGATGGACACCTGCAGCTTTCAGTTCTCCTTACATCAAATGACTCAGTCCTGATCATGGCTGTGGTCTGTCAGAACAGATGGATTTACACCTTCAACCTCAAGTTTGCGTTGGCATCGCTGCTGTGTGAGGATGAGGATGTGTGATGTGGAAGCTCCTATTTCTGACTTTTACTTTGTCACATTTTCACACACATGCACACGCACACACTTATATGTGTATTCGCCACAAATAGGGGAAAAAAAAAAAAATCTAAAAATCTAATAATTCGACCCAGACTTCTCTAGCTCCTCTGGGGGGATTCGGAAGTGTCCCCAGGCCAGCAGAGAGATTTGGGCCCAATTCCATTTCACCCCTTAGCCCTCCCTCTTGCCCCTCCCCCTTGGCCCTTGCACTTGGTACTACCCTTGAAACGGAGCTGCAAGGGTAAGGGTTAGGGGTTCAAACATTTCCCTATGAAACCGGACAACCCTTCGCGACCTGTTTCATCATCAGCAGTCATCAACGCCGCTATAAACAGATGCGACAACTTTATTTCCGAAAGAACTCCCCATGCCCTCGCTGGCTGTAATGGGCTTTGGTCAAGTTTTTGTAGCTATCAACTATAAACTGCAGAAATGCGATCTATAACACACCGAAACGGCATGAAACGGTCGATCGAATGATTAAGTTGTTTACGAAGAAAATACGTATATTTGCTTGTTTCTTTCATCACACTGCTGCACTTTTGTTGCTATGTTTACCTCCATCTTGTGAATGATTCGAACAGAATTATGGGAAATTTCTCCTAGCCCTCCATTTGTAGCGTGGTCCTGGAAAATCTCAGTTTCGAGTGCCGAACAGTCCTCCACCGTAGCCCTTCCCCTCAGACTCATCGAGAAACGAGACAACACTACCCCTTCACGGAGGGGTAGGGGTAAGGAGGAGGGGCAAGGGGTAAATTGGGATTCAGCTGTAATCCTAATCAGAATAAAGGACCAATAAGAGTACTGTTAAAATCCTGAGTCAATAAGCAGGATTTCCACATGTCATAAATGCTGTTGTCTATATTTATAAGAACTTTAACATTGTAGTGTGAAAACAGTTCCTAAACGCTCCTGAAAGCTGCAGGAACTGTTGGTCAGAGAAGTTCTAAGGACTCTCTCTCACCCTCTATTTGTCTTTGGGATTAATATTTTTAATGCTACTGTAGCCAAACCATGTTTTTGCAGAATTGGCATGTGGCATTGAGACTATAAAATACAGGTTTTATCATTGCAGTTGCAGCAGTTTGAAAGCAGCTGCTGGTTATGCTTTGGGTACAAATGAATCACTCTTTCATACTTGTTCAGATGTTTGATGACGGGAAAATGTGAAAATGACATCGTTGTAATGAATGTGCCTGGATTTAAAACAGTATGTGAGGACAGACAGCAGAATGTGATGTAAGGAGCTGAAACTCCATTTATAATAAAGATAAAGTTGCTGTTAAATTTATCAAATGCTATAGAACAGCTTTCTTAAATCAGTCGTGCACTCCTTTTACTATGTCTTCAAATGCCTTGGACCGACTCCTTTATCACACCTGCCTCTAACTATATATAATAAAGCAATAATGCTCGGGCTCTTTATGCAAACCATATATGACTGCACATTAACTAAAGCCATCAGAACAAGAACAGAGAGACCGGGATGGGGAGTCTGCCAAGTGGGCATGTGCCAGCACTTTACGGCATGGCCTGCTGTTGTATGTTTACCCTGCCCCCCCCCCCCCGAAGAGGAGGTGAGGGTATTGTTTTTGGTTCATTTTTTTTTTTTATCTGTTTGTCTGTTTGTCAACCAATTTCCATGAAATTTTCAGAAAAGGTGTGAGGTGGTCCAGAATAGATCCCATTCAATTTTGGTTGAATACTGGTGCAAGATCAAGGTCACCAAAAAATGTGTTATCGCAGTGATAAGAGATAGGGCAAATCAGGTAAAACGTTTGCGAGTGTTGAGGTTTGTTGTGCCTGGCACCACTTGTTTTGGATTATTTTGGTATTTTATAAGTATATATACGGTAAAATGCAACTGTTTGTTAATCTCCCTCACTGACACTACAGTTATATGCACTGATACCAGTATCAAGTATTGGTCCGATACTGAGCATGTGTACTTCAACTCATACTCGTAAAAGTGCTCCGATACAACCGCACTGATCCCATTTTACGGCAGCGTGGCGTTAGCAGTCAGCAGGTACGTGGCCGAGGAAAAATGTCAGCAGTGTAGAGATTTTTCAAAATAAATGACAGTGACAGAAGTAACAGTGACTGCATGTTCCGTTAAAGACACTGACGGATACGGATGGAGCGTATTGTTCGTCCTCTGCGTACATTTTGTCCGTTTTCTGGGAGTCTGCAGATGCGTACCCAGAACTCATCACATTATCTTATATATAAGGCTTGATGCGAACCCAGACGGAGAAACAGTACCATGAATCGGGAACCATGGAAGTAGCAGATCTATTCAAAGACTGATGTTAGTATCCACATTAGTATTACCTCCTCTGTCGTCGCCATGTTTGCTATTACTGACTTTCTTCCTTCTTCTCAAAAAACTTTACTCTCTTTTGTGGTATTCGGCCAGTATTGTAAATTAAGAGCAGCGCCCTCTTGTGGGTTGATTGAGAAACACTCATTCCAATGCATTAAATATCAGTAGCAGCTCTTTGTTACAGTCAGACTAATGACA
>JAPTYQ010000005.1:39818046-39831473 GCA_029814465.1 Ostorhinchus cyanosoma
TACTAATTCTGGCATATTTACATGGGTGTATTTTTCAGATAGCAATGATCATAAATGTGCATGGACTCTATTAAATAAGACAATGGTTACTGATACTGTAGTGCTGCACAAAATATCAGTTTGTCTATTAACACAGACCAATGAAATGTTAGCATTTGTACGAGAGCTAATCAGGGAAACTGTTACATGAACTCATCCACCTCTTGTTTTTTTTTTTTTTTTTTTACTCAATCGCCTCTTGTTTTTTTTTTTTTGGTTTTTTTTTATTCATTATCCTCTTGTTGCTACAGTACTGTGGTCATACAGTATATGGTGTATACTTCAGTGCATTCTTTTGTGCATTTTGTTACCACAGTACTGTGGCAATTGATGGAAGAAACAACAAATCGATGATAGTATATAGTATAGAATAAGAATTATTGTTCTAAATACTCTATATGTTGTTTTATGATGGTCTTTGCTCTGGAGGTTGGAGAAGGTGGGCGGAGCTACATGTTAGATTTGTTAGTGTGCAGTGTGAGGTCTCAGTTCTGTGTCAGTTCAGTGTATTGAGTCTCCCCCCGTTTGTAAATCTTTAGAAAAAAAACACAAAACAATCAGGAATTGAACCTGTTTTTTCCGTGTTACAGTCCTTTAAGTAAAGGAGTACCTGCGTGTCTGCTGGTTCTGAAGTTGACCTGTTCGTTATCTGATTGCTTTGGTACTTTTTTGGGATGTAAGTTACCAGTTTAGATATGATATAATGACGGCGCTGATTGGCTCTGTGGTAATAGACAAAGCGATATTTCGTGCCACAGTGCTGTGTCAATAGCTATTTTGATTAAATAAACCAATAAAATAAATAAAAAAAATAATAATGTCTTTAAACCAACTAATAAGGAAACAATGTTACTGTAAATCATCAAAGGAGAAAAACTAAGCATTGCCTTCAAAATCCTATTTTTATGATTTTATGTTCCCCTGTTAATGTTCTGGATTACAAAATGCAGGATATGCTTGTCAGATTAAACTTTTATTCCTTTTCCTTCCCGATACTCTGTCCTTGCTTCAATGATAAGGATGCTCTGTTCCTGCTGTTGCTTGTCAGGTAAAGCAGATGGAGAATGACCTCTGACCTGAATGACCCACATTGTTGGCCACCTTATCACTCTGTGACAACGAGTGCCAGCTAGCCTCCTCCTCGCAGCAAACAGAAAGTATGCCATGCTATTCCCTGCGAGGTTCATTGTTTCTTTTTTAATATTCAAGAAGAAAAAAGGGGCAAATTAGCAATCATGCAGTATGCATGAGTTTGGAACAGCCCCCATATAATTCCCCCGCCAAGGGAAATGGAGAAGTCTAGGAGCAGTACAGCTGTGCTTTTAGCAAATTTAGCATTTCTAGGATGTGGCATTATTGCTTATGCCAAAATGTGTTGTGTCCCTATTTTATGGGAGCACTGGCTTAATTTTCTTCATCACCTGTGCTGCGAATATTCTCTGTACATCCGTTGTTGTTTGAGGCTACAACTTAATGTAATGGAACAGCATCCCTGTGGTACTTAAAAGAAGTGCTTCTCACAGCTTATTGCTTGCAACTAAGTCTGAGTTTCAGTGGAAAATCTCATTGGGCGACATCACTTGATTCATGATGTCCCCTAAGAACCAATCCTGAGTTGGCAGCACTTGACATGATTGCCCTTAAGTAACTGACAGGGTCGCAGTGTTACATAGCACTTAAGAACTGGGTAAGTGTTTGGAGGCAAAGAAAACGGTTAAGATCTGGCCGGTGTTAAGAGACGAGACTAAGTCGAGCACAAGTCATGTTCCCTAATGGTCTGGTGGTGGTGGGCTCTGGAGGCTGTTTTCTATGATGGCTTGTCTCACACTGTGTTACTTTGAGGGATTATGGGAGCATTAGATTGGTTTCTATGGATGCATGGTGACTGAACAGCAGTGTAAAGGGTATTGATTTTAGTGCCAGCGTAATAACGTTTGTGCGTGTGGAAAACTGTATTAGACTGTATCCTGTATTAGTGCTGGCATGGAGATTGTTCTGTCTCTCCAATTTGCCCTCAGAACAAACTCCAGTATCAGTTTGCAGTTTGCCATTTTTGTGCAATCTGTTATTGTCAAATTATAGTAATTGTTGCGCTCTAGCATTTGAGGTATAAACAAATTAAATCCTGGTCCAGGGTCTCAATATGTCACCGATGGTAGTATTTTAGTGTGCAAATGCTAGTGTTTTCCCAAATTTATGCAACATCTCACTTTAAACCTCCTATCTCAATCCACATTTTTTTTTCTCTCTATTTTCCCCCCACATCAGCATTCAGTTTGCTTTAACTGTCTACTGTAATAAGTGAAAAGTTGGTGTCTTTTTTGGCTGCTATGCAACTTCATTTTATGCTGCCAGTATCTGCTGGTCTTGCTATTGATAAATATGCACAAAGATAATTATTTAAAACTCCGATTTTTTATTTATTTTTTTAAAGTCTGCATTCCAAGTTTGTATGAGTTCATTTAGGGGGTTTCACATAAAACAATTATTCTAAATTCTAAATCGAATGTAGATAATTTGGTAGAATTTTGCAGGGATCCAAGCAGGTTTACTGTGTTGTTATGACATTTTGAATGACAGATCTTACATTATTCAATATACAAGTAAATGAAACAGACAAGTTGAACCCGAGTAGAGTCCACGGAGGGGCCAGCCTGATCCTGTGGTTATCTTTCCATGCTTGGACCCTTCCCATGGTGCGAGTTTACCCGACCTCAAGATGACTCAATCCTTCCTCTGTTATTTTGTTGGAAAATAGGTTTGGAGGAAAAAAAAACAAAAAGACAACAATCAGAAACAATCATTCAGTGTAGAACAAACAGCATGTAGAAGGAGCTTCTCCTTCTCTCTCCCTCTCCGAGCACCATGGCAACATTGACTTTGATATGCAGATACCCTCACCATTTGTACACTGTTGCACCGAAGGGAATATTGACTTTTGGGGAAGACAGAGAGTATTTGCATTAATTGTGAATCTAAAATTGCATTTCTGCTTTTTCTTTTTTGTTTTTTTTTTAGTCTTTTTTTTTCATTTGAAGTATATCATCTCTTATATTATCTCTCCTATTTCTGCAGATGTGGAGGGAAGACACAGCTTGATCCAAGGATGTTGACTACACTGTGAGGAAGAGGCTACAGCGGGCCCCCCCCACCCCCCCCCCTCACTGAAGTCAAACTACACATCTTCATTTGCAATCTTGACTTTGGGCCAGCTATCATGATTGTTCTCCCTTGGTAGAATCTCCGTTCGGCATACGTACTCAAAGCACCTCACGTATTAATATTCTCCCAACCACGTTTTACTAACGGTGCTCACCGCCACGGCCATGGATTGCCTGTGTCCGGGTGAAGGCGTGAGCCGGACACAGGCCTTCGTCGGCAAACTGTAGCGACTTGGATTCTCTTCTTACACACCAGCTTATTTCCTGTTTTTCTTGGAGTTATTTTTAATTTGGACCAGGGATGGATTTACCAGAAGGCAGTAAACATGGCAAGAAGTCAACAAGTCAAAAGCTGGAGGACCAGAAAAAGGTAGGCAAAACATTTTGCTTTTGTTTTTGCTTCGAAATAGTCGCCTTGTATTATCTGCTGCCGTGTGCGATCTGGCTTTTAAGAAGAAAACCTGCCTTTCAGTTTTCATCGTTCCAACTGTGCATATGTGGAAGCCAAAGGATAAAAGTTGAACGCCTGGTTTGTTGTTCCCTTTACAAAAAGAAGAACATTTTGATCCAATTGCTGCTATTGTCTCAATTCCCATTAGCCCCTTTGTTCCATATCTCCTAATAGCTATTTATAAAGACAAGTGGGTGAAAGGTGCAGTTACTGCTCCCCCTCAGTGCCTCCAGTCTTTTATCTAGGCTTATGTATTGTGGTGTGGGCAGGGCTTATCCGAGCCCCCCCGGGAATACGTATTTACTCAGTATTTGAGCCTCAGTTTTTTTTTTTTTATGTAAACCACTGTGGGAATAAGGAGGTAATAATACACCAGTAAAGTGAGACAAATAGTTTTCCTGCTAGATGATATTCTGTGCGCTAATGGTCTGCTGTTTCACTATGGAGGGCAGAACTTCAGATGGTAATAGGCTTATCAGGGCTTGGATTTGAGTCTGTGTCTGTGAACACAACACTGTGACCTCAGTCAGGTCAGAGTCATCAGTGGTACTGGTGGCTCGATCGATGCAGAAGAACTCGGGCGTCAGGAGTTCACACTGTCTGCTAAATGTAGGATTTAAGGACAGTAGCGCCAGTGTCTGCTTCTGTTCAATAGAAAACCATGAATTCATTTTGTAGCGAGCACAGATAAGCGTGTGTGGGGGGGGATACATTCACAAGCCCACAATGAAAACATGTGCATAGACAAAGTGTAGCTCACAGAACAAAAGCGTGCATACAACAGAGCTATTTGGCGGCTTTAAAAGATAGCTTCGACGGGGCTTATGGGTGAAAACATGTATGCACACACAGTTATAAGGACACATAAAACACACAGTCTCTATCTCCTCTGTCAGACTCTGACCTGATTCCTCTAATGAAGTGCTTTTGATAAGCGTAATGATTGTCCAGGCGAAGCTCAGGGAACATCTGAGCACTGCAAACGCGCAGTAATACATCACGTCTGACATTTGTAGCACTATTAGGATCCCATAAAAAAGATGATTGTACTTATTATTTTTTTCTCCTTTTAGACCTGAGTGCCACCTGGGAATGCTCATTTTTTTCCCCCCTTTTAAAGCCACACGGAGACGGGTTACTGCTTTGGCTGCCAAGCAACAACATCTCATCCCCGTTTTGATGAGGTGCAGAAGCGAAGGTGTGCTCTGCACTTGGATTTTCTGAGTTTTAATAATTGAAAAGCTCTTTGGATTAGGGGACAAATCTATCTTTGCAATCTCTCTAAAGAATCAAATAGTAATTCATTAGTATGGCCCACTTAGTTTAGAGGTTCATCACTGTTTGCTCCATATCTGTGCTTTTCAGTGTTCCCAACAGGAAAACTAATAAAAACAATGCCATGCACTTTTGCAAAGACAGGGTCAACTCTCTGAGGGGGAGCTATAAAACAAAAGATAATGTTTTCTAGGTGAAGCAACACTGAGCTAAGAGTGACATCAAATATTCATCTGCTAGGGGAATTGATTTGGCGCACTTTGGTTACCATTTCGGTATGAGGGAAATCATCATACCAGAAGATAAGCTTTCTGTATCCGTCTTGACTATTGCCTTCAGCTATGAGACCAATGCTTTTTAGCAAGGGGATTTTTGATATTCCTGGCAGCAATTCTGTGGTTACACTGGGGTGAGAGCAGTAATTGCCTGACTTGATGGGTTATGTCTTGTCCCTGAAGTCTCATACTAAGTCTGTTCTGTCAGCTTTAATATTGTACTGCGTAGAGAACTGTTGTACTTACAACACATGTTTGTAGAGATGTGATGAGTGTAATTCTGCATCTCTGTCTTACAATTTCCTTCGTTAGATTGTGTTAAATGGAGTGATTCACTGTTTAAAAGGGGTCCATCTGTAATGTGAGTCTCACTTGTGTCAGAGAAGTTGGATTTCAGTCAAGCTGAAAAGATCAGCTATCAGATTGAACATTTAAGACTAAATGTGCTCAAGGCTGTGGTTGGATTACTTTATGATTTTGTGTCACGACCTCTCAAACCTGCAGCTAACCAATTTGGCCACTCCTTACTAAGAAATCATGTTAATATGCAACTAAATTTCTCAACCATTTCCATTTTATAGTGGATGTCATGCTGCCTGCATTATGTTTCTGACCCAGTTGCTTTCTGTTTCTAAACCTCCTGATAAAAAGCTTAATGCAGCTGTCACAACCAGCTGACTTTGTGTTGGATTGGATTTAATCAAGTTGATGATTGATGAGTGATGTTTATGAACAATTACGCTAATTAATATTAATGTATTTGCAGTAACAATTACCGTAGAATTAGAGTTTAATTCCTGTTAGACAGGGTTGACTTGGCAGAGCTGTAAAGAATCCCACATGCAAAGTCAAGGCGTTCATTGTGGCTTGAGCATCGATTCTCCCTGAGCTGCATGAGGTTTGTTATGTATCACTGTGATTCCCCACAGGGTGACTCTGTGGGGTTTCAGAGTTAAAGGTGAAACATCCAAAAGTTGTAAACAGAAGGAGGAGAATATTTGGCAATGCTGCCTTTCCTTTCTTCCGACTTTTTCGTCTTCTTTGCCTTTACACGTTTACCCCCCCCCCCCTTATCTTCACATTGTTTTCCAGTTTGATGGTGCTTCTAATTTTCACATTCATCCCTGACAAATGAGAAGGTGGTGATTGCAAACCTGACCCCAGCAGTAAATTTGCACCAAGTGATTGGTTGTGGATGATCACACAAGGGCAGTGTTGTTGCTACGGTATCTCCAGGAAGTCTTTTGTTCAGCCAATCACCTGTGAGCTTTTTCTGTGCTCTGGCCAGCCTCTAATTGAGGTTATCTTAACCATTTAAACTGGTGCATCCCTCTAAAGCTGGTGTTTTGCATATGCATCATTTTCATGATTTAACCATGCATTAAAGCCGGTCCACTGGGTGGAAAGCTATCATTAAATTCTGTAAGAATTAACTGCCTCCCCTATGGATATATGATGGACTGTTTTCAAGCTCCGGGGGGCTGGCTAGTGAAAGACGAGTGAATTATTTAATACCAAATTGGTTCCCATGCCTAGGGTTTGATGCATACCAGTGTATCATTGGCATGATGTCAGAATAGGTAATGCACTGGCAGTTGGTGAAAACATGCAGCATATGTTGACTAAATAATTTACTTTGCACATTTAGTTGCAGATGTGCATAACACTGCACAGACCTGCCACTCATTTAATTACAGCTTTTGGATTGAATTTAGTTTAAACAAAAAAGCTCATAGGTCAGTCCCTGTGTTCTTTAGTTCCTGATGCTGGAAAATATTTCTAAATATGTAATAGTTTTTGTCATGAGCCACCCCGGAGGAAATTATCTCTGTTAAAATGTCATAGTTCAAAATGAATTCCTCTTCCCTCTGAAAATGATTTATTTCAGCTTGATAGTCATGTTCAATCAATGAAAATCACCAGGTGAGACACAATTATATTATTTCTTTCCTGAAAATTGCCGTAGTGTGTGATGAGTCTTGGGTGTGCAGTTCCATGTGCCTGTCTCATGACTGCAGATTTTTCTTTTGTCTTGTTGTGTTTGCAGTATCTTTGTAAAAATGTATGGCTCTGTAGCTGCACAAACGGTGCAACTGCAGGTCAGTGCTTTGTATTGTGTAACTACATTTAACGAAGTCATAGAGTGACATTAAATATACGAAGCAAAATTTAAGATGCAAATTGCAATCTGTTGCTGCAGGGACTGTGTTAAAGAGCAATCAGCGGAAAAAAATGAGAATAAAAATAAAGAGTGAAGGGAGATAAGTTTAGATGTAGACAAAGTCAAGTTGTAAAAGTATGGATGCTTTAGCTGTCATTGGAGATAACGTGACTCATGCTTAAGACTTTCTTCTTTAATAAACATTAAGATTGCGGCTGAACTCTGACATTAATCTACATCTTTAGTCAGGTAACTCGAAATCAGCCTCATTTTTCATTCTATTATTATTGAGCAGCTGTTGACCCACATTGCTACGGAATGTCTCAGTTATTTTAGTGCTAGTTCATATTCATGTCTCCCATAGGATGGATCCTAATGACAGTACCTCTAGCTCCACCATCAGACCCACTTCTTCACAGTGCTCAGGAAACACCCATACATAAAACTTCATTATGTAACAGTCTCGGGTGGTTACCAGTCATTTTTTTAATATTAGCTGACTCCATTTCCAAACTAATGATAGTTAATATCGTACAGTGTTTTCACTGCGCAGTCAATGCTCTTCTTCTTGAGATCAAAAGCGAAACATTGAAGAACTCTGGAGTGGGTATGAGGATTTTTTTACTCAAAACCTTTGAAAAAGAAAATACCGTACAGGCTGTTATCATGGACATAGACCAGTGAGACAATCATAGAAGATGATTTTTAATACTATACTATGGCTGGAAAAAAGTGATGATGCAATGTGTAAATTTTTCTCATTTCGGTTGTGTATTAATAAGCACGTTGTTATGAAACTCACATAAACCTACATTATTTTTAACATATTACTTGGCCTGTGATTGCACCTCTCAGGCCAAAAAAAGATAACTTACAATATGGATTTAGTACGTATTTATGCTGGAGATGGTAAGTACATGACTTACATAGGGTGATGGGTTGATATTTTGGGGTGTAGTAAACTTAATAGCCTCTTGGGGCTGCTGGAAGAACTTCAAACTTTTCGACCTGCTAGATAAAATCTTGCTTAGTGCAGCACATCAACACGTAAATGGATTATGAGAACCGGGAAGACCGACAGTTCCTCATACAGACCTCCCTGTCAGGGCTGTTGGTAATGGCGTGGTGACATCTCAGCCCTCATATAAGTACACACATAGCAAATACACACATCAGCAGCTCATTCCATCAAGAATTAGTGGGTTGAGACCACCGAATTAAGTCAAAGGGAAAACATGTCAAAGCAGGATCGCATCACAAGAGCAGCGTTCAGGAAAACAAGCCTCGGAGGCAAATGATGAGAGCGGTGATGTGTGGGTCAGATAAAGAGTGCTGGTGTGTTAAGACAAAGAAAGAGAAAAAGGGAGAGAGAATGAGATGCCAGACAGAGTTAGGCAGAGGAAGAGAACAGAATGACACCAAGAGAAGATTGTGGGAGACACAGAGGGACGGCGATGGGAAAGAAAAACTGAGTCAGAGTGGAGTAAAAGCACAGACAGGGAGAGAAATGAACCCTGTGACACTGCTGGGAAGCTGGCGAGCCGCTCCATCTGCATCCCGCATCGCCACGGTTACGCAGATAACTGGGTGATATCTGAACTCAGGATCACAGCTGGGGTGGGAAAGCCTCATGTCCTTGTCTGTCCTTACAGGCTGCCAGAGTTTGATGGGTTTTGAAGCCCCGTATTACAGATTCTAAAGATGTGTTATTTATTTATTTTCCCCATTTTTGTCTTCTACGTCTTTGCACGATTTCGGCGTTTTAAATATTCTGTTTGTACACATAGACTGGAGCGCCGCTAGCAAGTGTAGGCCCCAATGAAAGCTAAACGTCGTGGGCCCTTCGTAAAATAAAGTATCTGTCGGAGCGATGGAGCGGGGGGGTGGGGGGAGTATACGTGGGATGGGATGTATATATATTTGGGGGTGTGTTCTGTAAGTGCGGTAACTACCATATTTGGACGTCCGACTCACAGCTTCTATGCTCTGTTGTACGCCAGAGCTTACACCAAATTTCACAACTTCTGACCGCTATCCACTGGACCCCCCCCCCCCTCCACTGCTCTGTGGGCCCCTTTACGGTGCCCCAGCACATAGAGATCTATGGATACCTGTTGATCTCCCATTGAAACATCGGTCATCCCTGTGTCTTAGTTTTTTACAGGCTTTATTTTGAAGTTATGGTTCTAAAATAACTATTCAGTGATTCTTCCAGTTGAAGTTGTTTGTCTTCAGCTCAAATTGCTCAGAAAAAATATATGCAAAAATCTTAATAAATACAGTAGGAATTACTCTTTAAATAACTAAAATGTAATCCCATAAAGACCCAGTGCTATTTTTACAGCAGTTCCCAAATGACTTTTTACTCTCTATTTAACCTTTTTAAGTAATTTATCACTGCGTATTACAATATTATCCTCTGTATTTTGTGCCTTTTCAAAGAAGATCAGGTATTTTATCATATTTAATTCCCTGATCTGTAAATGTTCATAAAAGCTCAGATTAAAGTCGAGGGTTTTTAAATGAGAAACACAGAAAATGAAGAAAACGTGACTTTTTCAACAAAATATGTCGTTAACTGAAGTTAAACCCAGTGTCTCCACGGTGTTTCCACGGTAACTATGCAGCCTCTGAACATCCAAATGGGTAAAATCTGATGACCATGAAAAGATGACAAACCGTATTTTATACCAATTATTTACAAGTATTGTTAGGATTAACAGATGGACAGTTTAGATCTGTAGATACTTTTGGTGACGATGGATGTTTGGGTCTTCATGGGTTAAATACGCTGATATGTACACAAACTTAACCTACAAATAAAAAGCATGAATTAAACATAAAGTGCAGGATGATGTACATATTTTAGATTCAGAACGATAATATCCTTAAGAAATACATGAGAAAATATGTTGTTTATTCCTAAAGCACAGCCTCAAGATATTTTTATCAGTTGTGCCTGTATTGTGTCTTGATTCTGCTGCATTGTTGTCAGAGTTGGGTGTTGTATAAATTCTTTTGTCAGCTCTGCTGTATCTTATAAATAAAACATGACAAACCAGAGCAGCTTTTACAACTATAACCAACTCAGTTGGTTGCCAGTTTGGGTCTGAGATCTGCTGAACAGGTCCACTTCTGCAACTTGAACCCCCTCTGGCAAAACTTGGCCCTGCTTTGTGCTCGTACATTCACGTAATTCCTCTCCTCCGAGGTTCGACAGCCTTCGCACAGGTGGCTGAACCCCCACATGGGTTGCTATGCAGTATAGTGCTGCTTAGGTACCTTCAATCCTTATTGAACACTACATGGTACTGAAAGAATCTGGTACCCCTGTTGACTCGAATGCCCCCATTGATTGTACATGCCCCATGAGTGCGCTGCATTATATATATTAGGACCCAATCTTAAATCATGCAGCTTGGAGACATAGTTACAGTCAAATGGGGAATTCAGATGGATTACTCTCACCTACAGACAGCATGTTAGAGTGCTCGCATGTGTGTGTCTGCCGTAAACTACTACTGAAATCCTTTCTGGATGATTTGAGGTCTTTCACAGTCCAATATGCTGAAATATCACCTGGTCGTAAAAGGCGACGAGGCCACAAACACAGTGCAAGGTGTTCAAATGGAATCCCATTATGCCTGTGAGAGGAGTAACACCCTGTGAATAAGGAATCTACTTTGCAACTGATACTGCAACCTATATAAATGGTAATCATCTCATGGTTTGATACCTGCTCTGTGTGTGTGTGTGTGCAATAGAAGTACCCACTACGTTCAGAATGTGATTCAAAGCAGAAAGAAAGAAATGTAGTCATAGAGCAATCAGGAAGCAAACTTGACGTAATGGCTCAAAACTGTTCGACTAAAACACAAAATGTAGTTTCTGCCTCATTCTTTTACTCCAAATCTTCCGTCTGAGTACCCCGACGCACTCGGCGTATTCAACAGTTGTCAACAGCAGGAATTAAACCATAACAGTAGCTACAGAAAAGCTGCGAAGGAAAACAGCGATTTGTTTCTTGAGCATCAAAAACATGTCTCTGCTGTAGATGCTCTTCTTCATTCCAGTGAGTGATGATGTGATTGGGTATGGATCTGGTATTATTGTCAGCCTCTGTGCATGACTGAGCTTTGCATGCATATGTTTACGCTAGATGTTTCATACATTATGCATGCTCAATTCACAGCATGTTGGCATGTAATGATGTTCCCCTTGAATGTGGAGTAGGATCTCATGAAGGAGCAAGCTGTCAGTGATAACAATGCCTGTGTGAATGCACCTGTATACATGCGAGCGTGGCTGGATCGCATCCAAGCGGATTTGCTTAGATCTAATGCATAGCTGTGAGGTTTAACCCCGGCGCACACCGAGGCAGGTGAGGTGTACTTTATTATGTCGATCCCCAGCGCGTCTGCATCAACATTCAGCCTGTATGATGCCCCCGCTGCACCTTTAATGGCAGATAACAGGATTATCGCAACAGCTGGGATCCTAACAGGGGCCACAGTGCCGGGGGGTTGAGAGTCACGGGCGCCCACTCATGACTGATGCAGGCGTGTACAGGCCGCACATGACGGGCTACGGGTTCAGACCTTCAATTTATTCCATCAGCATCTTGTGCATGCAGTCGTACAGGTTGTATCCTCCGGGTGCTACTTGTACGAGTCAAAATTCAAGAGGAATTTTGAAGAAGAACCAGAGGCTGATTTCTCCTCCCTGCAGTGTGGATGTTTAATTTGCACCTTGAATGAGGACGCATCTATACTCTATACGCTCTCTGTTCTACATCTAATGGAAAATTCCTCAGGTTTAGTTGGTTTTTATGTGCTATATATAATACAGTTACTGTTTTTTTATTCGTTTGTTTTTGTTTTTTTTTTCAACTGAGACTGTTTCTTGTCTTTCAAATGCGATCATTCTGGAATAGTTTTATGAATGAATGGACCACATAGATGTATGACACTGGAGACAGAAGAGACACAGTCGCTGAGACCAACATATAATCCCAGTATTGTGATTCTATTCAGAGCCCACTTCATTAAAGCCTCACTCTTAAAAAAAAAAAAAAAAAAAAAAACCACTGCACGCTCTCCTTAGACATTAAACAGACATTCCTTCTTTTTCTTTTTCTATTTTTTCCTTATTCTTATTCAACTTGTTGCAACTAGTCCAACATCTTCTGAATAGAAAAAGTGATGAAATACAGTAGTTATGACATTAAAGGTGGACTTTTCCTTGACTGTAGCCCACACTGTGGCAACACCGGCTTTGTTGTAGACCAGGTCCTGGACAGTAATAAAATGAGACACAGTTCCAGTCTTTGGTTCTGAGGAGCTACAGAGAGTTTCTACTGCAGATGCATTATGTCTGGAACAGTAAGGTAGCTGGTATGGTAGTAAAATCAGCCAGACATTTTACCCTTAACAAAATAATTAATAATAAGTCACTAATGCTGACCCAATCAAAAGGATTTCTATCAAATATATCTTAATGGACATTTTAAGATGCATTTTGTTTTAAAATCTCAAAGGGGTCATATTTAACTAAACCCACTTTTATAAGTTCATTTATTTGTGTATTTGGACCCTAATAGTTCAAAAAGTTTGAATTGAAACCCTTTAGGTGCTGCAAAGTTATCTCTGTATTCATTTGGGCAAAAATCGAGTGGATTTCTACAACCTGTTTTAATTCCTGCTTAATTTGTTACGTCTATAACTAATTATGTTACGACATTTGCACATATAAGGTCAGGACTTTTGACGAACATTTCTCCGAGTACGACATAATTGTTTGTCAGCAGCAGCGGTCGTAGTAAAAACTAAAAATACGTCCAAGCTTTGAGCTGAGTACCTAAAATGTTCAGTTGTCGTTTGAACAGGACTGAGCAGCACAGCCAATAACATGGAGGGGGTGGGGTCATGTGCATTTAAAGGGCCAGCGCTCAAAATGAACTTTTTTGTGTCATTACTCAAAAATAGGGTCGAAGATGGACCTGTGGAGTTGAATTAATGAAGAATTCAGACCTAAGCAGAGCATTTACAGTTTATGTAGACCACAGG
>JAPTYQ010000005.1:39831573-39843224 GCA_029814465.1 Ostorhinchus cyanosoma
TCTATTCTATTCTATTCTATTCTATTCTATTCTATTCTATTCTATTCTATTCTATTCTATTCTATTCTATTCTAGTACCTGTACCTCCTGGTTCTGTCTCTATCATGTGGTTGTTTTAAAGTGTTTTTTTACTACACTTTAATTAGATTATTTCCAATAAACACAAATATGATGAACCTTTCGTCCAGAATCTCAGTTTTCTTAGGTTTCTTTCTTCTTAGGGCTGTTTTCTGGACGCTCATCTGAATGTTAGTGGAATGCTGTTCCAGTCCACCTTCCACCAGTGTCAACACTCTAATGTTCATGTGTTTCTGTCTGTTTCAGGTTATCTATGCACTGAACACGAAAAACGACGAACACGAGGCGGCCATCGCCACTCTGAAGGAGGCCCATGAAGAGGAGGTGCAGCAGATCCTGTCCGAGACCAGAGAGAAGATCCTGCAGGTTCACACGCTTTTACATTTACCCACATTTTCATGAACAGATATTTTACAAATGGACATTTAAAGGGAAGTGTGTTTTAGGGGGTTTAACTGTAAAACGGCCGGGGGGGGGGGGGCTGAAAATGAAACTGAAACTTAAGCTGTTATAAGACTCTCGCTGAAATACTCTGATATTCAAAACTTCAACCCCAGTGTGTTATTGGACTACATCATCTACCTCCTAGTCGGTTACCATGACAACAGTCTCCCTCCTCATGCAATAAAACAATTGTTTAAGGTCATAAATTGAAAAAATCACTCATATTCACTATTTCCAGCTTCAAAATGTCTATAAAATCTCTCTGAATCATTATATAGTGTTAAAAAAACCCTCACTGACAGAAGGGTTTGGCCCCGTTCGTACTGGAGTGTTTGCAGAAACTGTCAAAAATACTCACTTGCCCGTTAAAGGGTTAACGTGCTTTTAACGTTGGCCTTGTTCTTCTATACCTGGGGGCGGGGTTAGTTGTGCCTGGCACCACTGGATATTGTTTCTCTGTCCACGATGTCTTATTAAATATCACTAATAAAAAAAAAAAACTAAACAAAGGCGGCCCCCCCCCCCTTTACCTGATTGTATCGTATCTCTTATCATTACGAAAACACATTTTTGTTGACCTTGACCTGCACGTTTGACCTACATTCACCAAAATTAGATTTGAATGTGATGTAAAGTATTGTTTTTCGGGTCCTATTGTCCTCAGGCCTCGGACTACAGCAGGATAAGAGTCATGTTAGCTAAAGCTGCCCTTTTTACTGTTACTGATACTGTTCATTAATTTGGATTGTCCACGATACAATCAACAGTAATTGAATTGAATCTATTCTGGAACCACCTCACACCGTTCCTGAACATTTCATAGTAATTGTTCCTGTAGTTTTTGCGTAAAGTTGCTGACGAACAAAAAAAACTGAATCAAAAACAAAAATTCAGTTGGTTGTAAGTGGGATGTGAAGGAGATTTGAAGCGATATAGTCAAAAACTTCTCCCACTGCACCTTTAATCGCTCTGTATCTTGGTTTGGATGTGAATCGTCTCCTTTAACGTATCGGATCGTAGATGCTGTATCGTATCGGCTCCATTCCAAACCCTGTCCAGACCTTCGGAGCAGACAGATGGAATAAATCCTGAGCCTGAAGCCTGGAACCACCTGCACTTATTTGACAGGTGTAGTTTTGAAGATAAGATGGAAGCAGGCCCAGGACACATTTGTAG
The DNA here is from genome assembly GCA_029814465.1 of Ostorhinchus cyanosoma. Classification (NCBI taxonomy): domain Eukaryota; kingdom Metazoa; phylum Chordata; class Actinopteri; order Kurtiformes; family Apogonidae; genus Ostorhinchus; species Ostorhinchus cyanosoma. Next base: position 39,833,272 of record JAPTYQ010000005.1, read on the forward strand.
ATGAGAACATGCCTCTGCTCCGGCCCAGCGTCCCACCTCTGCATACCAAGTATCATCTGTCTGTGGAGTGGCACTAAACTACGTCAGCACTCGGCCGCCGCTCGCTATCACCAGACAGCCGACCCACCAGAGAGCCGGAGCACCAGATCATATTCAAAATGAATCTATCCATTATTTATCCCACTAATATTAAATATTTAGGTTTATATGTCACCCCCTCTAAAGGGAGTTACTTGTTTGCCTGACAGCCGTGTGACTACTTTCAACCTTGAGCAGATACTTGTACTTACAGCCATTTCTGGTACATTTACATCATGGAGCTCTGCACGGGGGTAAAATGGAGAGCGGAGACGGGTGTGCAATCACCACCGATGATGTGTGCTCAGATTTGAAATGCAGAAAATGACACACTTCCCCTCCACAAATACAGTTTTTTATTGATGATAGCAGCGTTTCCTGTGAAGATTATTACTTTGATTTTAAGAGGATTAACTGGATTTATTGGATAATTACAGTAAAGAGAGAAGAAGATGCAGCTGACAGTTGACAAAAAAAAAAAACCCAAAAAACATCCCAGCATGCACTTCTGTTGATGCGTTGCATTACAGCAGGGAATCACATGACTCTTAACGCAGATCCACCGTCTGCATTTGCACTTTAGAACCCTTCATCTGTAATGAAAAGGGAACATTTCAGGGACCTCTGCAGCCTTGGTCATACTTCTGTCTGACTTACATCATTTATGTCACATTAGGGAACAGAAAAATAAGAAGTTATTTGTCCAATCTGCAAAGAAATGTCTCCTTTTTTTATACTGTTACTGTTGTCTGGATTTTTTCTGCTGTAATTGTTTTTTTGCGTCTGTAAATAATCCCTGTGTGGAACTAATGAAGGATGATCTTATCGTCTCTTATCTTTGGGATATTGTATCATATCTTATACTGCAGCATATCTTAGCATATCATATCTAAGTATTTTAGTGTATTGTAGCACAATCTTAGCATATCATATCTTACTGTATCATCTTTAAGTATTGTAGCATTTCCTAGCATATCATATCTTAGCGTATCATGTCTTAGCATACTTTTAGCATATTGTAGCACAATGTTAATGTAGCATATCATATCTTAGCATATCATAACTTAGAGCATCATATGTTACAATATCATATCTTAGTGTACTTTAGCATATTGTAGCACAAGCTTAGCATAGCGTATCATATCTTAGCGTATTGATAGTTTTTGGGGGGGTTTTTTTGGTGCAGGAGCATCAGACGAAGCAGGTCCACGGAGCTTTATTATTTCTGAATTATTTCATTTCAGTACAAGAGTAAGATCAGCGATGAGATGGACCTGAAGAGGCGGATCCAGTCTCTGGAGGAGTCCATGGAGCTCCACGAGAGGATGAAGAGGCAGGCGCTGGCGGAGTTCGAGAGCTACCGTCAGAGGGTGGAGGACATGCAGCTGTGCACTGACGCTCAGGTAGGCGGAGGACACAAACCAGGCAGCTGGAGCCAGCGGGAAGCTCATCAGCACTGGTATCTACAGCCAGAGCCTCTGCCTCTAATCACTGCTAATGTCTGTTCAGTGTCCTGCTGGGGACTGGACTTCATGCACACTTTCTGCTGTTTGGAGCAGATGTACATGATGGTAATTGTCTTGATGCTGATAATTCTCACACTCTGCTTCAGTTTCAGCTCTAACTCTGACTTCAGTTTGTGCGTTACACAAAAATCACAAATTAACACTTGAGTGAATTAATTAATTAACCCCTTTTTTCCCCCTTTTTTTGGATAATTAAGACTTTTATGCAACACTATACATGAAATTATTAATAGACGTACATATATTACTTTTTTAACATTTACACAGGTGGCTGATTAAATATCCCTTTCATGAATTATGAGAACCTTAGTCTGTTTTTATTCCGCTTTAGGTGTGAAAAAATAATGCATTTGAATTTTTTTTTTTATGGACCTATTTTTGATTGAGTTAGGAAATTAGCAATTGATTTTCACTTTATACAACCAGTGATGCACAGCGTCCAATTTAGCGGAACATGGGATGAATTGCAAATTTCTCCCTGTATAAAATAAATATATGGAATTTTTAACAATATGAATCCTTAGATGCTGTATATTTTTTCTATCTTTAGCGGTGTTCTGATATCGAGGGATTTAACAAGATATATCCTGGATGTTCAGCATTTCTGACTTCCTGTCGGCCATCTTGGTTATGAGTAAAAAACCAGGATGGGCCTGAAGGTGTAATTACAGCTTATGTTTAAGTAATAATCTCAAACTTGTATCCGTGTAGACAGAGGGAGGGCTCATTTAGACAAAAGTGTACAAGGACGAGACGACAGTGGGACAAACCAGCTGAAAACACAACAAAACATGTGGAAGACATGACAACAAGTAAGAAAGACAAAGACCGAGACTAATTACAGATTCACCAATTAACCCTTAAAGACCCACAGCATCAAATTATTTTTTTCACCTTTCCTAAGTGATTTATTATTATATTACCCTCTGCATTTTGCATTTTCATTTCCTATATTTAATTTACTGATCATGTAAATGTTATTAAAACCCATAAAATAAATTCAAAAATTATTAGATGATAATTAAGGTTTTACTGGTGAATCAATGTTGTAGAAGATGACGGTTTACTCCAAATAGTATTAAATAGAGTTAACTTTTCATATTAGAAATAATTAGGTTTTTTTTTCTGACTTTTTAGACATAAATAGTAAACATCTACAACCTTATTTTGTTCATTTTTTCCTTCATTTTGTTTACATTTTATTCATTTTGTTCATTGTTCGTGGTCATAACTGATGAACATGAAAAGATGAAACATTATTTTACACCAATTATTTGCACTGACTGAAAGGATTAATGGATCAACAAGGATGAAACAGTTTAGATCAGTGGATGGTTTTGGTTTGACCTTAGATGTTTGGGTCTTATACCAACTTATACCAACAAATGCAAATTCCCAGTGTAAATTAGACTAAAAAATAAAAAAGAACAAAAGAAATGCCCTCTGTTTTACCATATACTGCTATATATAGAAATATGTGGTGTTAATTAAACTGTTATTTACACTTTGGAAAAGGAGTGGGAAGAAATAAACACTTACAACTGTTGTTAAGGTAGAGTACAAGTGGAGCAAAACTGTGATTGTGTGATTATTCGCTGCACGCGTAAATGAAAACAGCTGAATTAAATAAAAGGAAACCATCTATTTTCATTTCCAGCACTGAGAGATGTTTATTTATTTGTCTCACCTGCTTCATGAAAGCATTTCAGATGAAGAGACAATGGAGTAAAAAGTGTCTGAGACATTATCTGATGGTGATATAGTGGTAATGACAGTAGAGCACGAATAAAAATACACAACCGCAAGGACGCTCAAAACCACACCTCAGCAAAAGCCCAAAAACACACTAACTCAGCAGACAAAAACTGCATTTCGCAAAGTTAGACGGAAAAAAAAACTTCATTAAATGAGAAGAGACTCATCTTAACTCATTCAGGGTCAGAGATGAAGGTTTAGATTCTACAAAATAAAAGCAGTATTTCATATAATCTGTGTTAAATGTGTTCGTCAGTGGTGGAAGAAGCTTTCAGATCCCTGAATACCCTGAAGAATCCAGAAACACTGGCCTGTTTTCAGAAGGGTTCAAAGCATATGTTTAATATTTAAGAGGTTCTTTTATCTATTTATATTTTAGCAGATTTTATAGTAGTTTTTTATTCTATCCTATGTCATTTTCATATATTTTATTTAATTTTACATTGTTTTCATGCTACAAACCTCATGTACTGGGTAACTCTGGCTACGTTCAAGGAGTGAACTGGGATTGAAGTGTGTGACGGTCGGACTGTGGCTTCTTGATCTGCAATCAGAGATCTTTATATGTAAATTCAAATGTTGTTAATAGAGTTTTTGGTTTTTTTTAAAAAGATGCAAATCGGGTAAAGTAACTCATAGAAGTTATATTTAATGTGTAATATGAACCAGCACATAAAAAAAAACTGTGCATTAAGACCTGCTGTCTGAAACTAACCTGTTCTACTGAGTCTATTGATGCACCACAATAAAAGTGAGTCTGAGCCAAAAGAAATAAAGGCCGGGGACACATTTGGGGGTAAAGTACTCGAGTACAGTACAAGTACTCAGTAGTTGAGTAAAAATAACTGGTTTTCTTCCACCATTGGACAAAGACAGATGTTCCATTTAGACATTTGGACGTTGACTCTCAGGGTTGTTACAGTTTGGATACAGATAGAAGCGTCTGGACGAGTGCGTTTGTTGGTTATCGAGGTTAATTTATAGCCGGAGCTTTGGCGTGTAGAAGGTCACGGTATCCCCAAGCCAGTACATCACCACCTGGCTTTGAGCTGTTTAAAGTTCAGCCGCTGTGTGAGAGGCCTACAGACCCATAAATCCACTTCCTGTTAGCTCAGGCCGCGCTCTGTTTTCCTCGGCAGCACACGCAGCGAGTGGTTTCCATGTCGAGGGAGGTGGAGGAGATGAGGCGGTCCTTCGAGGAGAAGCTGCGTACGTTCAGCCAGGCCCAGTCCCAGTTCGAGCAGGAGAAGAAGGTGGCTTTGGAGGAGCTGAAGGCCCAGCACCGGCAGGAGATCCAGGAGCTCCTGCGCAGCCACCAGAGCCAGAACGCCAACTACAGCAAAGACCAGGAGAAACTGGGACAGCTGCACAAAGCCGAGGTAACGAACACAAAGCACCGCAGAGCTCACAAGTAGAGCAGCTGCTGAAAGCAAAGCAAACAGCAAATCACAGCAGGGAAATAAAGGCAAAGAAAGTGGGACAGGAGTCGCAAAATGATCAGGTCATTTCACCGCGTCAGTCCAGTCACAGCAGGACCGGTCTGGGTTTACACTTAAAAAAAAAAAAACAACTAAACTGGACTTAAAAGTGCATAGAAACCTGAGTGTTTAGTGTCAGTGTGAATCTGTAGAAGCCTCCAGAGTAAATGTGTACAGTCGGACCATAGTTCCACAGATACTCAACTGCCACACACAGGAGGAGAACTGATCTATCATATATACGTCTATACGTCAGAGCAGCATTCTGAACGCCCTCCATCACTCCACATATTACAGAGGACACTATATCCACTCTAATACATTATTGATAATCACGTACTATAACACACTTTACATGTGTTCTCTAATAACAGCTGTACGTCCGTCTGTCGTATGAACGTGTTGCAGGTGGATTCTCTGACCGAGCGAGTGGAGGAACTCAAACAGGACAAAAAGAGGCTGGTGGAGGAGTACGAAGCCAAACTCAGCAAGGTACTCAACACCACTGAGGGCGGGGTCACAAGTGGGATTAGAGCAGGGGTACCACCCTAAGGCCGGCCCAAAGTCCCCACGCCAACAGGCGGTTGTTTTGGAATCCACTTCATATGTAGTTGGGATTCAAACATTTCAACCAACACACTGAGACATGATGTCATCAATAAGTGACGAAGGGGAAGTTGACAAATCTAACATTCGAACTCGACATACGTTTTCATTGGCAATAAAAAAAGGTGAACCATCTGATTTTCAGAGACGATTGCAGCTATAATTTGGAACAAAAACGTACATTTGTCCGATTCCTTTCCAGCTTCCGTTGCTATTTTTAAAGCGAAGTGTTTGTAAAGTATTATGGGCTGTAAATTCTTCCCCTCCATCTCAAGCGACCGGTGCGAGTCTGCGTCCAAGCTAAAGACAAATGGGACCCCCTGCCCTCCGAAACATGGCGAGGGGCCATGGGGGGGACTCTGGGACAGGCCCGGAGTACATCTGAGGAGTAAAATAAACTCTGTGGTGGCAGAGTTTTCAGTTGTTTTCAACAGTATTCAATTTTCTGCAACAAAATGTATGCAAATTGTCCTAATAAATACAAGGTAACCTTTAAAGTCTGTTAATGCCATTCCAAATACTTGTCATTTATTACTTATTCATGAATTTTAAGGCTGAAACTGACAATTACTTTGTCAATTTAATTGGTTTTCATTTTAATCTATAAAATGTCAGGAAATGCTGTAAAATGAGCAACATATTTAGTTTAAAAATATGGAGTTTAATGTCCAAGAGGTGGAAAGAAAAAAGAAAGTATACGCATTTAAGAGGAAGAGAAAAAGAAAAAGAAGATATTTGGAGGTGATTTTTTACAGTGTACATTCATTTAAGTGCAAACCCATAAAGAAGGAATAACTTCATTTCAAACACACTCTTTTTTTATTCCCTTTTCTATGCATCAATAATCACCTTTGACCTGATGTAATGATTCTCTACTGAGTCCAACTGCACTTTATCAGGAATAAACCAATAATTTCATGAGAAGAGGATACTACTACTACTTATACTTATACTTATACTACGTATACTTTATACTTATTCTAACATCACTCCCAATGTTATATCACTAATATCAAGTTGCTTTAATTTAATACTTTTTGTATTTTTATTTTCTAAGATTTATCATCCAATTAACTCTGTAAATCCCTGTGAGAAAACCTCGTTGTGATATTTGACTCTACAAATAAAACTGAACTGAACTGAAATTGAATTCAGCCAAAGGTTGATTCTGGGCCATTTTAATATTCATATATATACTTTCTATTACTTCCAATAGTATATAGTTATTTGGAGCTGTATAAAACCTGAATAAACTAAGGTTGAGCTCATATTATATTGTATGTTCAGTTGATATAATAGTGTATATTTGCAGGCGTTTTTATCAGTCTGAGCCAAACCTTTTTGGAAAAGTAATGGTTAAAAAATCACATCTTTTGGCATCGGTGTTTAGTGTTTCCTGGAAGTGAAGGCTGTGATCTGCACTTTCTTATAGAGGAAGTGAAAAAGGTAAAATGGCAGAAGTTAAGTAGTGCATTTAAAAGCCATAAATTTCTATAAAAGCATCTTTAACGACGCTCAGGCTCATCCGCCATGTTGGCTTCAACTTTCACTCTCTTGATTATTTGAGTATGAAGCTGCATTATGATGACGACGCTGTTTGAGCCAAACCGAATGATGCTGACACGCTTTCAACGATGAAAAAAGTCCAATGTTACAGAAGAGACGAATTAACCCTTTAAGGACGACCGTTAGAACAGGCCACCGAGATTTATTTATGTGGTTTTTATGATATCTGTCCATTATTTATCATCGTTATATGTAATAAATACTTAAAACAGTGTGTTATCGTAAGAAAGAAAAGAAATAGCCTTGGATTTTTATCATATTTACTGTGAAAAAAACAACTGTCATCAACTGTAATTTAATATTCTAGTTTGTGTTTGTTCTTATTTTTAGTTATTTGCAGTGATGATAGACCATCTGACTGATATTTACATTTTTTCCTTGTATCAGCATCGACCTGTTACATTTTGGCCGATTTTACTGACAGGCAAAGTTTGGAGCCGATGCAGATTTTTTTTCTGTCAAATGATAACAAATGTCAGAAAAAGTTGTATTTACATTTATTGAACTAAAAATAATATTAAAATACAGGTAAAAACAAAGGGGGAAAGGTCAAGTAGAGCAGGTAATATTAACATTTTACATAATAAAACTTACATTCAGATAAAAACAAAATAAAGTGTTCAGTGCAATGAACATATCGGCCAACGCAACAGGCCGATACCGATACGAGAAAAATATCGGTAAATATCGGTCTATCATTCATTAGAAAGAACCCAATCTCAGCTTTCAGATGAAAACAACAATGTGGCATCGGTGACACACTCGTCCTAAAAGGGTTTCCATGTACGTTCCGTTTGTCCTCAGGCCCAGGCGTTCTACGAGCGTGAGCTGGAGGCCATGAAGAGGACCCAGCAGCTGACCGCCGACAACCTGTTGGCATGGAAACGCACCGAGGCGGAGCTGCGACGGGAGTTCCAGACCCAGGAGGCGGCGCTCCAGAAAACCCTGGGAAAACTGAGGTCCGAGCTGGCCAGGGTTTCAGACGAGGCCCGGGAAAACCGAGAGAAGTCCCACAAACTGCAGAGCTCGCTGAGCACGGCGGAGGGCACCGTCAAGGTACCAAAACTGAGCCACGAAAGCCCATCAAACACTGGACTGGAAAAATATAACTGTGAAAAAGTCTGTCTCATTTCACATACCTACCGGGGACATAGGTACCAGGGAACATAGGTACTAGGGAACATAGGTACCAGGGATCATAGGTACCAGGGAACATAGGTACTAGGGATCATAGGTACCAGGGAACATAGGTACTAGGGACATAGGTACCAGGGATCATATGCACTGGGGAACATAGGTACCAGGGGACATAGGTACTAGGAAACATAGGTACTATGGACATAGGTACCAGAGATCATAGGCACTAGGGAACATAGGTACTAGGGATCATATGCATTGGGGAACATAGGTACCAGGGAACATAGGTACCAGGGATCATAGGTACTGGGGAACATAGGTACTAGGGAACATAGGTACCAGGGATCATATGCACTGGGGAACATAGGTACCAGGGAACATAGGTACTAGGGAATATAGGTACCAGGGACCATGGGTACTCTCCCCAGTTTTCCATTCATTAGTCTGATATTCAGTACTTTTTGAATCGCTGCCCCACATCCCTCCGTCTGACAGCGTTCATGTGGAGGTAAAAATAGACCCACTGTGCTCATATGCCAGGTAGAGTTTTTTTTTTTTTTTTAATTTCTACTCTTTATTTCTGCACAGTCTTTGGAATACACTCCCAGGATTATCTCCAGAGTTGAAAGTGAAGTTGACACATGCTCCGGGGGGGATCGGTAAAGTAGGTCTGTTGTTGTTATGATGGGCTCAGAAGTTGGTGAAATTATCGCTGATTGCTCAGAAGACAGGAAGAGGTCTCCCCCCTCTCGGTGATGCTGAGAATATGATCAAGGTCAGCTGTGCTCGGCGCGCCTGGAGTTAATAATTTCATTAGTTATCAGAGCAATTAACTGTAACCCAGATAAGGAAGGCACAACAGAGCGCGAGCAGAGAGTGAAGAGCCGTCCCAGCTGTGGGCTCTTCTGTAGGTACCAAACATGAGGAGGCAAATAAACCCATCTGAGGAAACCAGCCCACCTGATCTGAGGCTGCGCTGCTCTTTCATATAGTACAAAGCTCTCATAATGTAACTCTGCTAAGATAATCACAATAATCTCTTAATAACAGCCTCAGTCTATGAACATATCTCTTAATCCTTCGACTCCCGCGGTGAGTTCATTGTTAAAAGATAATAGATTTGAGTTTAACTTTAACAAGCTCACTGCAAATGTTTTAATCTTTGGTTTTGTGAAAGGTATATTTCATCACCGTTCGCGTCTTTCATACCGTCCCACTGGACAAACGGACAAAAGTATGTGGACACGTCAGATTCAGGTGTTCCTTTACGTACGTACTGTAGTTTTATATTTGGATAAACATCAGTTCATTGGTTAGTTTGGTTTAAATAGAAGCTTTTTTTTCCCAAAATGCCTCAGATGGTTTGGATTCCAACATATTCTTCCTGCTCTGACTGTAAATAATAGTTTTCTGCGACAAACTAACCATCTGCTTTCATCACATCTGACTGAGGAAGAAAAATCTACCATTAAACTTTAAGGAGATATTGATGTTTTGATCTGAAATGCTGTCGACAGGATGTGTCCCAATAGTTTAGTTTAGTTTAGTTTGAATATGGAACAAAACACAATCATCCTTCTTAGTCCTTGGAACAAACAAAACAAACAAACAAGAAACAAATACACATGAAAACTAAATAGGACTTCATTTGCATATTGGAAAAGGAGTGGGAGGAAGTAGAACTTATTTAATCCCACCCCTTTTCCACAAAACAGGCCATGGTTTACCTTCCTGTAGAATAGAATAGAATAGAATAGAATAGAATAGAATAGAATAGAATAGAATAGAATAGAATAGAATAGAATAG
>JAPTYQ010000005.1:39843324-39855650 GCA_029814465.1 Ostorhinchus cyanosoma
TGACAGTTGAACTGATGGTAGTTTTTGCAGGTCAAAAGTTATGTTATGTCTGTGAAAAACATCTGTTGGGGAACAGATGTTTACGTAGAATATAAGGGACAGTGTTTGAGCTTTTATCTTCAATGAAAAAACAGGATGATTTACAGTCACGGGAAAAAAATATTAGACCACCCTTGTTTTCTTCAGTTTCTTGTTCATTTTTTTTTGTCTTTTTGTAAACTTGTTTTGTCCAGCATCATGACAGCAGAATGGTAGTCTGGCTGTCTTTTTGTGTTGAACAAATTTGATTTGCCAAGGGAAACTTTCTAAAGTATATAAGGCCCCCCTTGATATTCTACTGTCTTTATTTTGAGTTTTGTTGAACCGCATTTCGATGCCGGATCTGACATGAAGAAACAAGGGGGAGAAGAAGAAGCTAGAAGAAAATATCAACAATACCAACAATAAATATATAACTTATTTTTAATTTCTTGTTCATTTTAATGCCTGGAACAACTAAAGGTACATTTATTTGTTCGCATATAATGATAACAACAAAAATAGCTTGTGTAAAAGTTTAATTTCAGAGCTGATATTTATCCATTTTTCACATTTTCTTGAAAATAAACAGAATCACTTCAGTTCTTACATTAATATCTATGGCATTGTACTGAAAAAAACAGTGCTTTTAGTCATTCCATGTTTTCTTTTTTGTCTGTTTTAGTCACATGATACACACAGGAGTTTACTTTATTGTCCTGTAGTCTTGGACTTCAGGGTCCGTCGGCTAAAACAGTTAAAAAAACTTTCGAACCCTGGATACACACATCACATTAGTACAGATAAGGACAACAATTGACAATATAAAGACAATTTATCAACCTACTGTGGTGTAAGCATTGTCGGAGTATTATTATTATTATTATTATTGCACTAAGTCCTGCAGAAGTTGCACTTTTGAGTAAAGTGACCTACATAACTTAGAAGGATACAAATGAGAATAAAAAGTTAAGTTCAAAAGATAAGACTTGATTTCATAACTATCGTTTTTGATGACTTTTGACGGTCTAATAATTTTTTCCTCGACTGTAGCTTCATATTTATATACAACATGAGGTATGTCAGTTGCAGATGAATTTTACATGTTTCCTCAAACAGCATACCTATTCGTTCATGCTGCTCCAGGAAGTCTTGGCTATAATAACCTGCACATCTGAAATTCTCAGCCTCCCTTCACACTCTGTGGTGTGAGGAGCTCCTCCTGCCTCCTGCCCTCAGATTGATGAGATATTTCTGGTCTTTCTGACTTTACTCCAAACCATGATTTCTTGCAAGAAGGAAGTGTGTGGGTGTTTTTAATTGATTTCATGTATGGACTTAATCGCTGTGTGCACGTACACATGTGAGTCAGCGGTTGATAGTTCTTATACCGTACATGCTTTATGTGGCTTTGAGATACTTCATGGCAGCACGGGGCGGCTGCGGCTCAAGAGGAAGCGTGGGTTGTCCGAAAGTGGAAAGTTGGAGGTTTGATCACTGGCTCCTTTCCACGTGTCAGAGTACTGTTGAACAAGATAATGAACCCCAAGTTGCTCCCAGGAAAATCAGTGTAGAAATGCAAAAATGTTACTTTATATGAAGATGATGAGGAGATATAATGTAGTTTATGTAGCAGTAGTAGAAGCCAAATTCATTTCTGCCAATCAAATAAAAAGAAAATAGGATAAAGATATCAGAAGGAGACTAAAAAAAATAAAATGTGTCGAAATCCTGTGACTTTGTGGAAAGTGTTTATGTAGGCTTTGACCAAAAAATGGGAGACAGTTTGACAGTGTTTGGGCCACATTTTTTTTTTTTTTTTTGTTTTGTTTCCCAGGGCGGTTCCTGTGGTCAAGTCTTCTCATTTTGCAAAATCCTGTTGCACCATGGGAAGAGCCCTCAAGGTCACAACAAACAAGGCCCGCGTACAACCACATAATAAGCATTTCCTCCGCAACATGGCCGCCTGATCACAGAGACCAGACCTTGGCCTTGGATGAAAACTCACTCTCTGCCCCTTCAGATAAACATGTAGGCTGGAAGAAAACGATGCTTCTCATCTCTAATTCTGGTGAATTTGTGGGCCTCTTGGCTGAGGCGTATTGTGGTTCTTTCTAGTCTGTGTTATAGGATGATACAGTGGATGGTTTGAGAACTGGAAAAGACTAAGCCTAGTCTTTAGTGTAACAGTAATTCATATAATAATGAATAAATGAAGATCATTAAATGAGAACAAGTAGTGATTATAGCCTGAGTCTGATTGAGTCATCTTAAGCTTGTCTTTGGGAGTTCCTGTATGGATTCAGGGAGATTAAGGTGGAGAAAGCAGATACCTCATTCCCGTTAGTCTTTCTTTGTTCATTTTTACTGAGACATGAATAAAGCTGAGAGGGATGCAGAGCGTGAAAGGCTTACAAGATTTTGATTTAATCTGCAGCTATGTACCTCAGGGACATAAAGGGGTCCAGAGGTGGGTTTGCTAACCAGGGGCATGCTAGAAATTATAGGTCAGTGAACATGACGGTTGATATTTCTACTATTTTTTTCGTTTTTATTTCCCATGTCCAAATCCTGGACCAAATGTATATTATACTAGGGTTTGTGTGCTGTTCTTAAATAAAAAGTGAAAAGAATGAAAACAGTATTTTAAGATAAAGCCTCTGTGATCCACCAAAAAAAAAATGTTTTGATTTCTTTATCTGTTGTATTTAATTTTTGGAAAAAGGACACAAAAATTATGCGCTACTATTTGAAAAAAAAAAATTATTTTAATTCTCTCACTTGTACATTTTAAGAATCAAAGTAAATATGCAAGGCAGTGTTTTCATTTTTTTGTTTTAAAATGGGCAAGTTCCGCATGTAACATGAGTGGACACAATGGGTTACGCACAAAACCTGGAATGAGATTCATAAAAAAACCTGCATAACTGGATTAGAAAAAACACTAGGATCGTCAAATTTAACAGTCTTTATAGTGCTATATAAGACCATTTCAAGCCATGTTTTCCAGATAAAATGCACTGTTTGGTGCTCATACATAAGTTTAGGATGTACCGTTGTACACGTTTATCATTTTGCTACATGATCTTTGCACATCTGCTTTATTATTATTATTATTATTATTATTATTATTATTATTATTATTATTATTATGAGAAGCACATTGTTATTCCATCCGCTATCAAGATCTTAAATATCACATGTATTATCAATTAAGGTTTATTAGGTTATTTTCAACAAAGCCTCAGGCTGTAGGAGCAGAGGTCTGCAGTAGCTGAAGGATATATTCAATTATCTACTTCAGTAATATCCTAGAAATAAGACTGATTGATGTTTGAGAGAAGGAGTATATGCTTTAAGGGTCCAGGCCAGATTTTTCTTTGTGAATTTCAAAGATCTTTGATGGAGGAGAGGTTGAGATGGAAAAGACTAACAATAAGAAAAAAGAGAAAACGGGACTGATCTGAGGATAATATGAAACCATGGAGAATTCTCCTCCGTGCTCTTCCATATTTAATCCGTTGTAGTTTCTTTTTGTTTATTCTTTTCTCTGTGATATCATCGTGTTGAACTCTTAACCTCGATACTCCTGTACACCTCCGTTGGAAGTTTAAATTGGATGTGATTCTCTAATTTGGCCGTTGCTCTGTGTTGGCCGGCTTTCAACATCATTATTATTTTCATGGTAGTACGTGAATGGACTGTGAACTGGCGCTGTGGCCTCAACTCCAAAATCACTTGATGAGGTGGATCATTGTCACTTCACTTTGCCTGCTCCCTATTAAATATTAATCATGCAAGTGGTAGATGGTCTCACCACGCACTCGTCTTGCAACTGTTTTCAAACACGGGTAAGAAATCTCTTCACCTACAACAGTAAAGTGTAAAATTGTGAATTTTGGAGGAGAACACAGAAGATTTTTGTCTCACAGAATCAGAAGTGGATTTTGATATGATTACAGACAGATGGGACCATGGGCCAATTTTTGTTTTGAGTTGTAGTTTGGACATTGTCTCTGCTTGAAACTTTTTTGAGTTATTTATTTATTTATTTATTCTCTTTCATAGTAGTTAACCCATAAAGGCCCAAACAGCCAAGAATTTCCTGATCTAAACTGTTGAATACCTGTTGATCTACTAATCCAATCAATATATGTAAATAATTGAGGTAAAATGCAGTTTCTCAGCTTTAAATCATAATCAAATATGACTCATTTGGACGTTCAGAGGCTCCGTAGTGAACGTGGAAACAGCGTCGTCTTCTACAACATTGATTCACCAGTAAAACCCATGGAGTTGGATCAATGACGGTGGATGGAAACGCTTGTTTTTACATTCAGTTATTGATATCTTTGCTGAAAAAGTCACTTTTTTTCTATTCTTTTCTGATGTAATCTTTGAATTTATCCAATTCAATCCATCTTTATTTATAGAGCAAAGTGCTGTACAATAAAATGAACACAGTAAAACATAAAACATAGAGCATAATAAAAGCTAAAAAAAAAAAAATACTAAGATAAAAAACACAGTAAAACATAAATAGACTGTCAACCCCAGATAAAATATCCATGCACATAAAATCAACATCCTATGTGGTGTAAAAAGCCAAGGAGAAGAGGAATTTACTCTAAGTTTTCATAAACGTGTACATGATCGGTGGATAAAATATAGGAAAACACATGATTTACATTGAAAAATGCACAATATATAATAAATGATAATCACTTAAAATGGTTAAATATTAGATGAAAATTCATTTGGGAACTGCCACTAAAGGAGCATTGGGTCTTTAAGGGTTAAACTTAATTGAACCAATATAAGCCATTCATTCCAAATTAATTGGTAATCCATTTTTCTATCGATCAGTGAAGAGCTCGTTTTGCAGAGGACAGGAGAGGTAAAGAGTCAAAGACAATGTGCTAATGTTGGACTTATTGAACCCTGGCTCGGAGTCCTAAGGAGCAGAGTAAGTGCTTTAACTAGTTAAATCACCCGCTCTGACAGGTATCCCACAGCAACAGATGTGTGTACAGTAATTGCTCTGTGTACTGGCAACCCAGATTGTCCCGCCACTGCTCATCTACCACTAAAGCCTGGTTATTAAGACTAAATTGAACCACTTCCCCAAGTCACACTGTGCCAGTTGGCTTGAAGGAGAATTTTGCCTCAGTCAAACTAGAATGGTACCTCAGACACTTCCAACATCTGGCTACATTTTAGTCATCGCGTGTTTCTGAAAGAGATATGAAAGCAAAGCAAAGAGAACAGAAAAGCCAGGGTTGCAGTTTTGAAAGCAAACCACCGCTACATTATGCTGACAACACTGACAGGGTTAGATTAATAAGTGAGTGTGATTAAGTGTCGCAGAGAGTTCAACAGAGTTGCAACTTTTCATAACGCAGACATCAAGAAGATGAACGTTCCTCTGAGAAATGACTTGAACACGGAAGACAACTGATGGTGAGAGAAAAAAGGGGAAGAGATAATGGGAGGAGATGAAATGTGGAAAAGGTTTTTAGGGAAAATAGAGAGAATTGGACAGAAAATGGTGATAGCAGTTATAAGTATATTCCAAAAACACCAAAAAAAACCTCTTGCCGTACCATTCGGGTAATGACGCCTAATGAACTCAGTCATGAATTTTGGCAAACGTATAAAATGGCACACTAACTTTAATATTAAATAGTTTCTACAACAGATGTAAAGTATCCATTTTGGAAATGACAATGGCAGCACTGAATGGAAAACAGCTGAGATCCTCTGTCAGTTTTCTTTGAATCCTCCCCAGGTCGCTAAAACTCTATGTAGTTACCAGACGGCAAACGCTTACGACAGCCAATGAGAAACACAGGAGCAAGAGTATATTTTCAGGTGCTTTCCATCAGACGCAGACGAGCAGAGGATACATATTGAAGGCAACCTGCTGCAAAGGACATTTTGGGAATACTTTCCATATCTGATGCTTTGCTTGATGGAATTTAATGAGTTACTTTCCATATAAAGGTGAAACATGCAGGTAAAGGGAACACAGCAGGGAACCAGTCGAACACAATGTGACGGCTGCCTTTAGTCAACAATCCACACCTTTCACAGCTCAACAGAAGGGAGTCTTTAATGAGCCTTTACGCATTACGTCTGTAGGTCTTTAAGTGAGGACTACCAGCTCTTAGTTGCCTGATGTGATCGGCCTCATCCCTGAAGCTTGTGAACGGAACAGTGCGGTTCATCCTGACCCATTTTAACTGGTTTCTCAGCAGCAAAAAGTACATCAAATTATAAAACAATGTCGGGCAGAATAACAAAACCAACCACATGTGGTGACAATATCAGAATAAATCTCTGCTCACCAAACAGAGCGCTGCATTATTCAAGAGATTCTGAACTAAATATGTGTGGTATTGTGTACCCCAAACAATGGATTTTAACTTCCTGTTCCATTCCCACGTGCCTATGGGTTGAGACATTATCTGCTAAGTATCCATCCAATAACCAATATCATGTAATTGTTGACGGCAGCAAAAATAGCGACTCTAGAAATGCAGAATCTACCAGACTGATTACGAGGATGTTCTCAAATTCATTTCATTTGCTGCACCATTACTGCTATTTGCTGTTGTGTTATATCGGCCTTGAAATGGCTCATGTTCACGGTGGCAAGAGCAAACAGAAGTGAGTCAATAAGCCATGAAATGACCCCTGTTAGAGGAGAAGGCAGCTCCTCCTCACATTCAGATTCCAGGGTGGGATCTTCACAGGAACACAGTTGGTACAAATGGTCTGAATGGTCCAGAACAGACTGCTTAACATGTTGGCTTGGATGTTGCCCTGAATGGAAGTGTCAGCCAAATGGCCAGAAGCTAAATGCTATTTGTTAAGGGCACAAGGTGAAAGTGTCGAGCGCTATTACAGCTGTGCCCAAGCCAGGACTTCTCAAAAATGTTGCCAGGTTGCTGATTACCATCGATTTACTAGGCCTTTGCTGAGATCCAACAGTTGAGCTCGAACTAAACCACAGTCATCTTTAATCCAACACATTCTCTCTGCAGCCATGTGGGTAAAAATCAGACCTCCCACTCGAGAACACACACACACACATTGATCCTACATGGAGTTTTTTTTTTCATCTTGGAAATTGCCCTGATTGCCTCCAACAGAGTACCTCAGTCTCGCTTCATCACCCAAGTATCGACTTTGCCGGGGAAACCATCATCTAACCGGCCTCACCAGCCTCTGGATCATCAGAAATGTTTCCACTCCCCGCTGGTGTACTCCATCACGGCAACGGATGACGATGGTGAATTGGCACATGTCATGTCGCTCTACCTCAACTCAGCAAAACCACCAGAGATTGGTGAGGTTGCACAATTTAACAGTCTCCTGAGTTGTTTTGTGGTGGTGTGTCATGCGTTTCCTGGGGGTAAAAAGGGTACGGCTGAAGCATATGTGAGGGGGCACAGACGGCGCTGACGGTGACCCAGTTCCCAGCATGCTCTCCTGTGGTGGGTGACAGACCTGCAGTCAGCTGGAAGAGCGAATAAGGCTCACCTGCTGTCAGAGGGGATGGTGACTGACACATGCTAAAGCAACTATGAGCACGAAAGAAACAAAGGGTAATGTTTTGACTGGGATTTAAGGTGCAACTCATCTTAAGACACGGTTTTCCTACGTTAAAGACTAAATTTGATGCTTTTCAGATGGCTCCTCCTACTCATATATTTATTTAATTTAACCCCTAAAGACCCAGCGCTACTTATGTGAATTTTTCTGTATTTCTATCAATTTTTAAATAATATTATCATCTGTATTTTACATTTTTTTGGTGTAAATCATCTACTTTCCTATATTTAATAGACAGATCATGTAGATGTTTCATGAAACCTCAGAGTGAATTCAAAGTTAATTATATCAAAACAGAGAAAAATGAAGAAAAAGTAAATTTTTCAGCAAAGATATTGCGAATTAAATATAAAAACAAGTGTCTCCATCCACTGTTATTGATCCAACTCCATGGGTCAATCAATGTTGTAGAAGTTCACTAAGGAGCCTCTGAACATCAAATGAAAAGATGACAAACTGTATTTTACACCAATCATTTACACAGATGGATAGGATTAGTGGATCAACAGGTTTTATACAGTTTATATCCGCTGATGGTTTGTGTCACCGGTGGCTGTTTGGGTCTTTATGGGTTAACCATAATGCTTTATTTATCCTTGAAACTACAGCTACAACATCTATTCCTCCAGGGAGTTCTGGTCAGGCACTAACAATTTCACATACAGTGCAATTTCACACATGAACAAACTATGAAAATAAAAGTAACATAAATAAAATATAGTACGAGGATGTGGTTTTGCCCACTGAGAAATAACCATGCACAGTATTGATAAAAAAAAAAAAAAGTGTAAACAAGAATAAGCATATCTGAATATTGCAGAAAAATATGATCTGTACTATGATCAGATTATGATCTTAACAAATATACAACAGTTTGTTTATTCACATAAAAATGCCTTTACTGATGTAATCGCCAAATATTTTCGGTATGTGTGATGAAAGGAGTGTTTCTTAGGGGAGCAGCATCTTTAATGTGATTCTATAACATTTGGTGCAATGTTTTGGGGCTGAAAAAAAAAAAAAAAACATACTGAAGTTAGTTATTTCTGCTCAAGACATGTTTGTGCAGCAGTATTTTAACAACACAAACGCCTGTACTCCACTCCGGCTATATTTAGAAGAGTGAGTCTTCTCCATTGGCTCTTGTTTCACTAGCATACTGTTGCATGTTTACATGTCAGCGGTGGAGACAGGAGCGCTGGGCCTTTTCTATCTGTGCACTCCCCTGCTGCAGAGGCCAGATGAAGAGCCAGCTTTTGGACTGGCAGGGCACCTCATTAGCCTTTTCCTGCAGGCGTCCACTGTGTCACCTATGTTTTGGCAGAGACGCAGAAGCCACTTGACTTCTGCAAGGACAAACACAAAGGCAGAGATAAAAAAAAAAAAAGATTACAGAATGGAAAGAAAGAGTAATTCAAAAGGAAAAATTCCCCCAGAGGACATAAACAAACTTTCAATAGAGTGAACAGTAAATCTGCAGTTATAGTATCATGCAATATGGTCGGATGTTTTCAGCGGAATAGATCCTGAGGTTTCACTCTCAACCGAATGACTTTTTTTTTTTTTTATGCGAACAATAGACACAAGCTATATTTACTTTGCACATTTTTGTTTTTGTTTATGTGCAGAATCACACTGTCTGTTTGGAAGAAAACCACAGATTGTGAACAAAACCTCACTTTCTCATGAGAGTTAAAGAATGAACGAGTCCATGTGAAGGGCAAATGTCGATTTGTTAACATTGCATCAGACATTTTCTACAGAGGAAATAAAGGGTTTGTAGACATTGATAACAAGGCAACATTGACAGTCAATCAATCAGTCAATCAAATTTTATTTATATAGCGTCAAATCATAAGAAAACTTACAGAAACCCAACAGAAACCTCCATTATCACCTGCAGGTATCATCAGGCATGAGGGATAAAACAGTATTTGTATGTTTAGTTGGATTAATGCATCATAAAATTAACATAGAATAAGGTCCATAAATACTTCACTGTACCTTGTAAGGGTACAGTCTTTTTTTTTTTCTTTTATAGTTGCTGTATTAGTGCCAAACATAACCACATACACTCTTTTATACTCTAATATTTGGAAGGAGATAATGTAAAAGAAACTATGCTGCTGAGAGAATGTTATATTCAAGAACTGGAAGAAATGATGGAAAATTAACTAAATGCATGGTGTATAGAGGATGTTGTTGTGAGGTTTTGGCTCCGTTGCTTGGTTATCTTATTTCTGCCTCGAGGACCAGCGTAACCAATTAGAGAAACTCCTCCTGCTACAGTGGAAACCTTCATGTGGGATCTGGTGAATATTTCACACCCAGAGGAGGCAAAGAGTGAGAGAGCTGTGAAAGTGGCAATAGCACACCTTTACAATGTCACACTGATCCTTTGGCTTTGCAGAGATGTTAATCCTCAGTGTTTCTAAAGGACACACACACACATATCACATCCCATAGTCTCAGTTTCAGCTCTGATTCAATCACTTCTAACCTGCGTCTCTGGTTCTTCTGAGAATTCCCTCCCATCCTCCCTTCTTGCTCATTCTACCTTCCATATTCAACCTTCTATGTCCTTTTGCATTCATTCACACTTCTAGCCAATGAATAAATTTGGAACTTAATTACATTTAAAAAGGCCACCGAGGTGCACAAGAACTGTGTGTGTGTTCAGACTATTAACACAAATCGGTCATGTTCAAGTTCATTGAACGTTCCGCCCGCCTTTCAAGTCAGTAATGGCACTGCTGTGACTTTTGTGGCGACTAGTTAATGTCTTCTGGGTCTTGAGGTTTCAGACCATGTTCATATTTAAACCCCAAGGTTTTCTGTTCTTTCATCAGATTAATGTCACGCTAACATGTAGGATTTCTCGGGAATGCAAAATACTTTCACCTCTGCATCGTCGCCGCATGGTCAAATACATAACTTTTAGTGGATGGTGCAGTGCAGTTTGTGGATTAACTTCATAAAACACTGGCAAGTTTGTGTTGCCTCATAAACCCCTCATCCTTGAGAAACATCCAGCTGCTCGTGCTGTTGCAGATCATGAATTTTTCAGAGTACGTGAAGTGGAAAATTCCCCTCGAAATCAAGCTCGTCAGGAGTGAAACTGTCGAAATTGTGGGGGGTGAAGAAGAAAAGAAAGAAAACTAAGTCTGGAGGTAAAGTTTTGTCAATCACGAGGTATCTCCAAAACAGTACGAGGCTTAGTCAGAGCTAATCTCTCACCTAGAAGTCAGAAGCGTCTTTACCCATCACGCATCACTTTTCTCTGCAGTGTTTTGCTCCTGTCTTCACTGCTCATGTAACCTTTGGCTTGTTTTTTTTTGCAGGTTTGGGGTTCATCCTTTATATTTGTATCCATACACAGAGTTGAATTGTTAAAGATGTCTCGGTATGTCTTCACTTGGGAACCGTAGCCCGAGCTAACATTCTTACAGACTTAGGTGATGATGGATCGGTGAATTTGATGACATATATTTTGTAAAAGCAAAAAAAAAAAATGTCTTCCACCAACCCAGACTGTACTCACTTGTAAAATAGCTTATGTTTGCTTTTGGGATCGGTTGCAAAGAGATCTTTTTTTTTCATGACAAGTGCTTTTATTAGGCTGCACCTTCTGTCTGGAGTTAAGATATAAGGCGGAGGGGGGGAAAGTAGGGCATTTGATGTGTTGAGCTGTATAACATCACTGTGAGGAATGAACGCTGCACTGGGCTTCGGCATCCTGTCAACAGGTTAGAAGGAGCAGTAGGACAAAGAGGTGGTAGTGAAAGAAGCGCTGTCATCCTGGCACCGGGGTTTATTGTTTATTGTTTATAAGCCGATGCCTCAGCCGGTGATGTTTTCTCCTGTTTGTACCCAATGCTGGCTTTACTTTTCCCATCTAAACTTCTCTACACGAAAGACGGTTATGTAATAATCACTGAAAGAACTGCAGCAATCTTGATCTTATTTTGTGTTGGACTGGGATCACATGTGTTCTGTGTAGCAAGTGTAAACGCTTTCACACGCAGCTGGGGAGAAAGATTAAAAACCCAGCCAAGTCTTTTTTTTTTGTTTTTTTTTTCTGAGGAATACTTGTTCTGCACTGTCCATGACCTTTCCTATTGATTTTGTCTTTAATGAGCATCCAATTTGCTCCACAAGTATCATTCTGTTCGCCATATGAGAAGCTGTTCTTGATCTTTTTTGTGTCCTTTTGCTGTTTGTTTTCATTTCTCTCCAACGATCTTGCCTCTTTCCCGGCTGTTTACAAGGATGAGTGTTACAGTTCTGTTCTACATCTGCCGTCCAGGAAATGCTTTATGAACGCAGCTCTGCAAAGCCGATCACAGCTCCGCTCTATGTGAAAGGAAGATCATCTCATTCTGGTTATATTTTAGTATAATTTTTGCCAGAACTGCAGTGTGTAGAGTCGTCTTAATTCTCTAAGACGTGGGTTTCAAACTGGTTTTAGTTCAGGGGTCACATTCAGCCCAATATGATCTCAAATGGGTCGGACCAGTAAAATAATAACAGTGAAAAAAGTAAAATTAGATTATGGTCATGTTTACATCTACAACGTTTCCTTAAAAATCGGAATAACATGAACAACTTGAAATATCTGAAGAAAAACAAGTGCAATTTGAACAATATTTTGCCTCAGTTTGCTTCATTTACATCTTAAATTACAATTATAA
>JAPTYQ010000005.1:39893673-39907115 GCA_029814465.1 Ostorhinchus cyanosoma
TCTGCAGCAAACTGGCCACGGAATATCTTTATCAAACACAATTAGAGTCAGACTTTTTATTCTCCAACCACCAACCACCAACCAACGTTCACTGCATTCACAAGCAGAGACAGAAATATATCTTCATAGGAAATATTAGCGTGTCGTTCTAGATTCTGAACTTCATTATTGTCAATATCAAGGGGGGTGTTGTTAAAATCCACATCCCGACCCTGTTGGGCAATGTCCCGGTCCCCCAGCACAGATATTTATAGGCAAGGTAAAGTTTATTTGTATAGTACAATTCATACACAGGGTTATTCAAAGTGCTTTACAACAATGGAAAAGAGACAGGTTAAAAACATACAATACAGTTAAAACATAATAAAATCAATGAATTAAAATAAAGTAAGAGAAGAGAGTAGATGGAACCCTTTCAGTTGTATGCACAGTTGACATCAGGTGTAGGTGGGTGGAGGGATTGGAGGAGGTGGGGCATTGGGGCGGATACAGTCGAGTGGGGCGGGGTGAAATTTTGGGAGATCAGAGATAAAACGTGCTTTATAAAATATTAAAACCATACATTAAAATTAACATTAAAATGAAAAAAAAAGTGCATTCAAAACACGAGATTATAGTCAAAGTGTCATATGATTCTGGGCATAGCAACGTGATTGTAAAGCTATTTTATTCCAAAATTACTTATATCTCCCAAAATACTGATCCATTCAACTTGTCGTTTTCCCAGTCTCTTCCTTGACCAAAAATAAAGAAGTGAACCAAACTGCAGCAGTCAGTGCTTTCCAGATTTTGTGTGATGCCTGTGACACACACACAAACAGAGTTCACTTCCCTTTTATAATATTAGATGATATTCCTTAGGTGCTGGGAAGTAAGTGACTCAGAATCCACCTCTTCACCTTCCAGTCTGATCTCATCATGAAAACAAAGATTCAAGGAGCTTAATTGTCATAACTGCACACATTTAGACATGAAATGGCATGAAATTTAGTAGATGGCAGGAAACAAAAGTATAAGTTGTTTAAAGGGGGTAACAGATCCATGTTTCTGTGCTACACACTTCTTCCAATCATGTGGATATGTGCAGGAATAAAGAAAAAAATTGATAATGGTCAGATTACATTGTTAAATAGGTACCTAAGGAGGATGCAAACATATACGCCTGAAAACAGGAGACTAGTGCCCACGTCCTGTTTAAAACTGAAGGTAGATGCTGTGTAACTTTCTTTTTTTAGTTTTTTTCTGTCTTAACCAAGTGTTTTTTTACACCTAGACATAATAACCAAACCTTAATCATAACCTTGTTAACAGTTATGGTCTATTTATAGCACTATCAACAGTATTTTGTGTCCACGGCGTTGTTTAGGGAGCGACTGGACATTGATCGATACTGTTGTTGAGCCATTTGTACGTGTCACTAAATGTCACTAAATGAATTGGTTAGATCGAAAAGACAGAATGGGGCACAAAAAGCCAGAGCTAATATGGTGTCAGAGAAGCATAAACCGTGCTTTTTCAATCAGAGCTCATCCACCTGCAGCAGTTTGTTTGCTCTGCTCTGCTTCATCAAACAGCTCATCCTGACAGCTCTCAGTCCTCCCTCATTTCCCTGATCCTGTTAATCTGTTGGTTTTCTCTCTGAGCGCAGGAGCAAACAGCAGAATCTTTGGCTCCTTATGTGATGGTCTGAGCAGTGTCTCTTCCTAATGAGAACATCACAGGAAACGACATCAGTTAGCATGTCAGAGTCTGCGAGGAAATGGATGTGTGCGCCACTCGCAGCAGCGTCCATCAAAGCGTTTGCTTCTTAAAGTCGTGTCAAATGCGTTCGCTGTGATGTGGACCTCGATCCGCTTTAGCTTGAGATCAATGATGACATTTTTGGTGTGTTTTTTTTTTTTTTATGAAAGCACTTTACTTCAGTCCTCCTGCCTTTATTTGATTCACAGAAGGTGAAAACAAATACCACGATGACAGTGATAGGAAAATATGCAGCAAAAGATGCAAATGTTTCAGTCTATGTTTATATGTAGCCGGGTATTTTTTTTTTTTTTTTTTTTATTTCCCCCTCTTCATTTAAAAAAACACATACATATGTTATCATTTTGCATTTATACTGCACTGTATATCTATACCACCAAGAGCATGCCAGGCCTGTAGATGGCAGTGTAGTGCAGTGCGGATGAGCCGGTGACTTTATATATTATCACAAACTGCTTTTCTGATGCGACAAAGGGGATGAAAACGGCTTGAACTGATACCGATTTTTTTTTTTACATGAGCCTAAGCTGATGAACGATACAGGCTACCGATATTTCTAAGCCCGATACTGATTTTTTTTCTCTGTCAAATGGTAACAAATGTGAGAAAATCTTATTTTTTTTAAAGGACACATTTATTGAACTAAAAATAATATTAAACTACTGGTAAAAAAAAAAAAAAAGGAGAAAGGTAAAGTAGAACAGGTAACATTAATATTTCACATAATAAAACTTACATTCTTACATTCTTCAAGTCAGCTGTTTCTAAAATAAACATGTCGGTGAGGTAGAACAGGTAACAGTATCTCCAAGAACACAGAGATGTCGTGAACTTCTTCAAAAAAAAAGCATATCGGCCAACGCAACAGGCCGATACAGATACAAGAAAAAAACACAAATATCGGCCCACTATATCGGCTAGCCAATATATCGGTCTGTCATTAGTAAATGAATTATTATGCTCATTTCAAACCTGTAAAAAAAACACAAATAAAAGAATAAAAAACCCAAACAAAGCTACTTTAAGACTTTAGCACAGTACTGTACTACACATAAAATATGCTAATTTCGGCCTCCGTTAATTCTCTTCCTGCCCTGTTAATAACCTTTCAGTTCAAATCACTACGTCTGGGTTTGGTGCCAAATAAGGCTTTAGTATTTGATTTAATGATGAGGTGGAGACAGTTCTTTTTGCTCAGTACAAATAGTGTCATTTAACATAATTACTCAGAGGTGTGGTTGTTGCATAACTGTGGTTTCCTGGTTGCATCTGCAGGTAGACAAACGACGACAGCTATGAAAACAACCTTTAGTTAAAATGTCAAGCAGTAGCGATAGTTTCAGCCACATTTTCTCCATGTGTGTAACGATGTAGCAACGGCATATTTTTAGACCGAATAGACTAATCTAAAAGCAGCGCTCAGTTTCAAAATAAAGCAAAACATTCACTTCTTTTGTTTCATATCTCCGGGGACAGGTCCTTTTCTCTCTCTCTCCGTTCAGTCTTTTCCTTTGCTGTTGCACAACCAACCACAACAGGAAAGACTCCGGTCAGTGTTTTGTTGATGTTTTTACGGCCCTTCATTAAGACCAAAGCGGATCGGATCCAAGCTGCTGAGTGAAGGACAGAACAACTCACAGATCGCAGATACAAACTGGTAGGACCGTCTTATCGGAGGAGCTGAGGAGAAAGAAAACAGAGGAAGCCAGTCAATGTAAACTGTTCTTGACTGGACAGGCCTCCTCGCCGTGTGTCGGACCACCGGTGGCCAAGAGAAAACTGTAAACATTAAGTCT
This sequence comes from Ostorhinchus cyanosoma, assembly GCA_029814465.1. Classification (NCBI taxonomy): domain Eukaryota; kingdom Metazoa; phylum Chordata; class Actinopteri; order Kurtiformes; family Apogonidae; genus Ostorhinchus; species Ostorhinchus cyanosoma. The sequence continues at coordinate 39,897,231 of JAPTYQ010000005.1, forward strand.
CCCGGATGGCTTTCCATCTTTGTTTGTGTGTTACTGAGGTAGTGTTTGGGTGTGCGGCTTTTGTGAGGAAACAAGTGTGTTTGTGTGTCATTTTTGGCATAGAAGAAGCTCCAGATGGCACTCTTTTTAAGGCGTCTTACAATCACTATTCTCTCTCCACTAAACATCAAACATTACTGATACAAATAAGAGAAAGAAAAATATAGTGCACAGACCATCTGGTGACTCACTCGCCTATCGGATGTCATCATCTGTCATCAGAGGGCATGAATGTCGCCCAGATCGCCTCTTCCCATCGCAGGTTTTCATCTCCAGAACAATCAGGTTCATTCATGATAATAAGCATCCAGAGGTGCAAAGTAAAGTGTGGAAACAGTAGTCCCAAACACTTTTATAGACTTTTACCCTCTTAGCTAGAAAGGTTTACGGCCATATAACTCACATCTCAGAAAATATCACATCATCAATAATAGGCTTGTTATTTATTTTTCTTGCTACACCGCCAAACAAGATAGATGTTTGTCCTGGGACTCAGCAGGTACTGACTGAAAGTACTGAATTATTGAACTAGTTGATTCAGAGTTGCTAGAATAAACTGTGGTTAAAAAAAAAGAAGAAAAAGAAGAAGATAGAGGTTTGTTTTACAGGTACGCACTGTTTTGTTTTTTGGGTTTTTTTTCCCTAATGTCTCTGATCATACACTGTTGCCCATACTTCCAACTTTATGAGCAACTGTGTATTACTGTATGTGATGCAATGGTAACAGATAAAGGAGATAAAGACCATAAATTTCACATAATTGTTGTAAATGACCAAATGTCAGCCAGACTTAAGCACAAGTCTACATCTGACAAACGTGAAATAGGAAACTGTGGTGATAGCTATGGTCATTTTAGGGATATGGGGATGGCGGTTATTAACTGGCACCATATGTTCACTGCAGTTTATGTAAATATTTCTTTCTTTGAGTTATTTATTATTAATTTATTTGCCAGCACAATTAAGAAACATATGTATGTGTAGACGGATGTATGAGTGTGTGTGTGTGACTAGATATATGAATATAAAAGTAATGTACAAGGAAGAGGGAGATATATTATTAATATTTTATGGAAAGGGGGCGGGATTAAATAAGTTGCACTTCTGGAACTAATGCGCTGTTCTTCTGGCTAAGATTGTTATGATTGTTGGTATTTGAATTATAATTTACGTTTTGCGCATTTATAAAATTTGATTGCATGTTCAGAACTAGAAAAGCGCAGACCTCCACCAAGGCAGATCCACCAAAATTTTATAATTTGTTCCTTTTGTCAGTATCAACATTTCCTGAAAATTTCATCAAAATCCTTCCATAACTTTTTGAGTTATGTTGCTAACAGACAAACAAACATGAAGGTAATAAATCACTAAATCACATCAAATAAATTCTCGGTCTTTTGTAGAAATCAGTCATGGAAATGGTTGCAGATGAAAAAGCAGAGTCTTACTCAGGACAAAATCTATCGACGGTCATGATAAAGCTCTCTCCGTGCCACAGATCAAGTCTCTACTACATCAGTGGGAGATTAACTTTCATTCAAACTAATTGATCTGTGGTGGTCGGCTAATCCATACACGTCTGTGAGTGGATCATACAACAGTGCTGATGTCAGGATCAGTGGGCGGCGGTGATTACTTCTGCCTTATGCTGACGACTACAGTTCAGGCATTTATTGCAACACAAGCTCATCAGAGTTTATGAAATGCACGTAAGCAGATTGTCTTGTGTTGTAGATTTGCATTATATGAATACAAATTTAGAGACACACTATCCCTTCATATCCCCACCATAAGTCAGGTTACAAAGGCCCCCGATCGAACCTGTTGTATATTGCTATAAATTGCATTTTCTATATATCATGGAGTATCATAAATTTGATTCCCCATGCACCCAAATTATAACCAAGTTTTCCATTAAAAATTTGCCCACACCAGCAATTATTTCTTTCAAGATTCAACAAAGTACCTACATCACCTTCAGAGGACATTATACGAATGTTTTCACAGTGTGGATCAGAACTCCATGTGTCCAGTAAACTGCTTTTATGTCAGATAGTTATGATGAGCTCCACTAAAAAACACTAAATAAGACACAATGGGCTGTTCAATTTAAGACCAATAAAACGATGGCACATTCGACTTGTTTGTTGTCATCCGGAAAACAAAGAATACGTCCTAAACTGTATTTGGTTCACACAGTTTAGAGACGATATTTTTTGCTACTTTTACACGGAGAAAAAAAAGGTGAGATGTTGATCCCACCTTTTTTTCCACCATCGACTGATTTCCACAGCCAAGAAAAAGGAGGAACAGAGGTGAGACGGGCTGGACTTTTACACAGTGAACCTGCGTTTTAGAATCAAAGGAGCGATGATGCAAAGTCTCTCCACGGCTCACGACTCAGAGGAATTTATGAGTCGAAGAAACAATATCTTGAGAACAAGATCTGTCTCTAGAGGAGACTGGGAGGTGCCGTTCAGATGAAGTACAACAGATCAAAACACCAGCTCTGTTGTAGGCAATAAGAGCTGGAATAGTCTCCCAATGAGTATTCGTGAAATCTCCACCTTTTTGTCATAAAAAAAAAAAAGCTAAAAAAAAAATGGGTTAAAATCTAATCAAACCTGTGAACACCTGTGATGTCTGTTCATTCCCATCTCTGTACAGTAGTTTTTCTTCTCCGCGATTTTATATTGTATTTTTATTGTATTAATAATGTATTGTATGATGTACACTTTCATATAGTAATGTGTCATCTACACTATATTGTCCTGTTTGTATGTTTAATCTGTTTTTAAATGTTGAGGTCTACGGATGGAAAGTAGCTCCCAGCTAAATCTGGGATATTTACACAAAGTCATGTTTTTATTTGTACTGAGTGTATGCACTATATGCACTATCCTCATCAAATGAACAAACAAACAAACAAATAAATAGCTTAGTATAACTTCCACGTCGGAAATACCCTGAGCATAGCGGTACTGCTAACCTCTCCAGAGTATTTTTTCAGTGTTAAATCAAAACATCACACCTTGGTTGCGGAACAAGAGGTGTTCCTTTTACATAGCGTTCCAGAATCATGATTCCACTTTTATCACGGCTCTGGTATTACCTGCATTACAGAGGTGGGACCAAACGATGCCACCATTTCCTCCTGGAATAAAGGTGAAATATTCCCGTAACAGAAGTGATGTGGAAAAGGGGCTATAGATGAAGTTCTTCCCTCGTCGCAGTTATCGTACCTTTGATTGCACTATTTCTACTGTTTGCTGTTGGCTGTTTAGGATGCCTTATGAAGGTGTTTGGTGTTATCATAAACTGTGATACAGTATACAGTAACTCTTCATTGCTGTTTAGTCTTTGTGCCCGAGAACAGGAAAAAAAAAAAAAAAAAACATATAGCCCGGAGAAGCGTAACCCTGTGTTAGTGACATGAGATAACAACAACAGCTCAGCCCTGAGGAGCATTAGTATGCCATTCTGGGAGAGAAGAGTATGTTGTATCCCATTTTAAGCAGGGATGAGGGATGGAGAGCTCTTCTCGCTTGGGGATAGGATTTGTTGCTACAGGCCTGTTGTTCCCCTAATGCAGCATGGGATGGAAGTAGCAGCATGCCGGGATTCGGCTCTGCTTTCCAGCTCTTGGCTTCGCCTGCTGCATTGCCAAAGCAAAACCTTTCACACGGTGCCCTGTCTTAATAAGATAGATTTTTGGGTGGTGGTAGTTTTCCCAGTGAGGCGGTGTGTGGCTTTAATTTGCCAAACACAATTGTTTGGCATACACAAGTGTTTGGCAAATTGCTAAGCCTAACTTTTATATGACGCTGCAAATTCTTTGGGCGTATATAATTGCTAGAATTTACTTGTTATGGCATGTAGTAATATATTTTATACACTAGTTATTCACAACTAAACCAGTTCCAAGTGTGTTGAAATTCCCATGAAGGCCAATTAGTCATGCTTTCTTACAGTTTTTGTTTTCGTGAATGCACAGTGCTTAGAGAACCCATTTCATGCACTTGTAACTGTTGCAGTAAAATGGTAATACCATTGGGTATGTTCACTGTAGCGGTTATTAGTGTTTGGTTCTTGTCGTAAAACTTCATATCTTATCACAACGGCAGTCACACACAAAAGCGTGTTTAAGAGCTTGCATATTTGTGTTGAAAATGAGATTTATTGTGTACTTTATAACCAAGTGCTCACATTTAAGCCATTTGTAACCAGCGATTATATATAGTGATAGATCAGTGATTGGTGATTAAACCCACAGACTTCAGAATACGCCTTGCTGTCAAGCCAGTAAACAAAAGTAGAAATGTGTGTGTTTACAAAAAAGGTTGTACTGGCATCAAAAAATAGATTTCTTCTCCTGCATCACAAACTTTCCTGCCAAGTGTCCTCGACTAAGACACTGTCCATGTTAGCGGTGCTCTGTAGCTCATCCTAAACAGTGATCTCTGTGTTGAGGAAGGATCCTCATCATCACGGTTAAATGTAGGTAGAGACAGAGCACTGGAGGAGGCCAGTACATATTGTGAGAGCAGATGACTACTGACAGTGAAAAATGCAGATTGACCACGTGTTTCCTGTGAATGTCTTAATCAGAGACGTGATGGATGGGGCTTTCCTGTTTCCCAGACATGACCCTGCAAACGGTGCTTTAATGGTGTTCCAATCGGCAGCCCTAAACCATAGTGTGGAGCTGACAGGTCCGGCCACAGCTGGGAAGCTTCCACACCAGATTTGCTGCGATACTGGAAATGAAAGTTTGACCTTCCCACTGCTGGATTCACAATTGTCACCAAGTAATTTGTTCTAGCTCGAACATTTCAGTAGGTTGTAATAGACACGGTAAAGTTTATTGAGCGTTGGCTATTTGTCATCAGTGACATGACATTTTCTCAGTTCTTTAAGTGATTCATCTCCCTGTCCATTTCATTGTTCCTTCATTTTTCTCCTGTTAATATGAGTAGCATTAGGTTATGAGCCTCCAACTATCGTCATCTCCAAAGTTCTCCAAGAAAATGCTTCATGTACTTTGGACTGTTCATCTTGTCATATCTATTTGACACGTCGGAGCTTTCAGATGCCAAGACGTTCATCTAGCTTGCACGCTGTCCTAGTTTCCAGAACTGGAGATATGGCAGTTATAATGATGGTGTCCAGTTTCATCAGTTGGAACAAATGTGTCTTCTATGTTCCTGTGGATGAGCCCCGTTGATAGTTGTCCTCCAGTTGCCTTGCAGGATCGTCGAATTTCCATCTGAGCGTGTTTCTGTACAGCCAGCAGATTTTGTTTACCCAGATTATTATTATGATTTTTTTCCTCTTGTTTTCTATCCCAGCACTGAGTGCGGTCTTTTTATGGTTACTATAAAAGGTTGGAGTTTGCTTTGAGGCTGTCTTGATGCTCTTTCGCCAAAGCCACAGCAGATGTGCCGCTTTTGTTCTTCATTACCGATTGGCAGCTGCCCGGTGCACAAAGCTGCCTTAACGTCTCAGAGACACAATGCGTGAGTGAAAGCTCACCCCTCTAATTAAGTCAATGGTAAGGATTTTGTTCCTCATGTCAGCAGGGAAACAGAAAAATTGTGTTTTGAATAAAAATAATATATTTCTTGTGTTATGGTGATATCAGCAAGAGAAAACCTCAATGACTGATCCAGGAACAATAGTTTGATCATGACTCTGGAGCATTTGAAACATTCACAAAGATGCACAAACATACTGAGCGCTCACATGCAACACAAAATGCATGCGCTGACTCAGACACAGTCACATGCATTCCTGCCATGTGGGGAGCTCAGACTGAGGTTTTGTGTACTGGGATGGGACCTTGCCACTTGTTTGTCCCACAAAGTCACCAGAGCCACTTAAAAACTCATTCAATGCAGCAGATGCCTGCTTTACCTCGAAGGGAAACAGCTACACACAAAGGAACGTAACTTGGGACCACACATGCTTGTGTATGAGGCTGTATCGGTGTCTGTTTGTATGTGTGCCATGGAAAAACCATTACTCCTGCCAGAGGAGGACCTGTGTGCCTTTGTGGTTTGATGTTTGAGACGAGGGCTTGTGTGATTAAAGATTACTAGTAAATCCCTCAGATTGGTTGGGATCAGAAGTTGGGAATGCACCATTACTAGAACAGTTGAGAGTTCAGTCCTTTTGAGCAAGGCATATAAAACTGCTGCTGAATGGCATTGGCAAGTAGAGAATTGTACAAAGAGATAATGACAAGTTTCAATTAACTCAACATTAATTGGACATATAATGAACTGGCAACGTCGATCATTCATGAAAAAAATCAGGTTTTTTTGTAACATATTGTATGATTTAGAATTAGATTTGAACTTTGTTAATGCCTGGAAGATGCATGTAATTTTTCTATCTAATAAAAAAAAACAAAAAACCTACCCATAACAAAATGAGCCCCAGTTCATACTATATTTTCTCACACTATTCTCAAGACCATGTTTGTTGAGTGTCATGAATTCCACTATGTTCATTTAAAGACCAGATAGAAGAGTCACCTAGATGGCAAGAAGAACAGTAATTAAATTGTCAGCGTGCATAGTGATGTGATAAATTTGGCTGTAATGCACTAAACAGGAATAGGTTGTCTAATCCCTCTGGTGTATTATATGTAAAAAAACAAAACCAAAACAGTAATGCATGGAGGGTCTACAAAAGGACTTGAGCCACCTTCTTACTCTGTCCTCGACCAGAATTCATGTGAAAACCACACAAAAATATACAATAATTTTTAAATTGCAACAGAGGAGATAAAATTAGCTCCAAGAATTGAAAACATATAAAGACATTTTTCACAATGGATGGATTTAAGTCGGATTACGCCTTGTTCCATGCAGGTGCCTTTTTTTTTTCTTCTTCTTCTGTTCCATAAAGGTCAAACATTACGGTTAACTGGGCAGCCTTCATGGGACCTGAGCAGAGCACTTCAGATGGGTAAACACTTGCCAAGGAGAGATTAGAAGTCTGAGCCTGTGAACCTAAAACCTGATTTGTTTCTCACTCGTATCACATTTCAATCTCACATGAAGTAGTTTCATGTTTACGTGTTTATACCGTTGACTTTCGCTCTGAATATTTTTGCACAGGGCGGACTCGTTTGACAGGATGCTGCCTTCACAGTCGGACATGATTGATTGTCACAGCATTAATACGGATGTAGAAAAGACATGGCGTTAGTCCAAGTAGGCAGTGAGACAATGCAGCAGTGTTGTCTGTCTTTTGTTTTGACACTTCACCTCATTCTCTTGTCTGTCACAAAGTTGCCTACAGCTCCATCTGTAAATCTTTAGGATGTAGGTTGACGTACACACATCCACTTCCCTGTGTCCTGTGTTGAATGTGAATCAGTTTGACATGCTTCCTTCATGTCTTATAAGCTTTTCAATCTCCTGTCAATACACGTCAGTACATCTGTCTTTTAAGGGGCTACTCTTTTAATTCCACTTTTTCGCTCATGTACCTTGTGACCTTGTTCCTTGCCTTCTTTTTTGCTATCGTGTCATAAGCCCAGACCTCTAGTTGCCAAAATGCCAGGCAGCATTTGCAGCCTGTAATGCCCACTTATTCTCTTTTTTTAAACACACATATGAAAGGCTTGTTTACTAGAGATTTTATTTTTGGTGCAGACTTCCCAGCCTGATTCTAGGGAAATGTAGGAATAAATTATTCCGGCAGCACGGGGAGTCATTACCCATATTCTATTCTAGGACTGTGTTGTGCTCAGCAACCACTTAAGGAGATGAAAGCAAAAGTGTATTTTTTTTTTTTTTTGTATTTTTATAACTTCTGTATATTTGGGGAATGTTGACTGAGTGTGCTTAAATCGGGAAAGGGATGTCTTCTATTTCACAGCTACAGCAAGATGTCCTGTACTACCACAGTATAGTGAAGGTTACACGGGCAAACCTGCTGGCAACATCTCTGCTTGTCTAACCTCTTGACGGATCCCAAAGGTGCTGCTGCATGAATAGTTAATGCATGTTAGGATTGACTGTATTTGCTGTGCAGATTTATTGGATCTTTTGAGATTGGTACTTCACTTTAGATGAGATTTGCTTCATATTTCATCACTTTGTACAGTAACTTTTACCAGTAACAGCTTTGCTTCACTTGACTTGCTTTCCCTCTGCACATCAGTGGAAGGTGGTCCTCTTAGATCAGGTCAGACCTGTCCTTCTAAAACCACTTTGTTTTTACACAAATGTAGAATTTTCCAGTCGTTACATTCTTACTTCTTCGTTCCCAGTTCTTTTTCCCCTTTGATTGACACAATCCCCCACGTGAAGAGAAACCGCTGATTCCGAGTGTTTTCATTGTGGGGTCTCAAAGCGCAGCAGTGCCAGAACTAGTGGTCTACAACATCGAAGCGTGGGGGTGTGTGAACGGGGGTCCCTTCTTATATATATATATATCTAAAAAAGTATTTCTGCTTCTGCATGTGAGTCTATTACTGCCAAAACTCTGGAGATGAAACTCAGCTAATCCCCCTCTGTTTCCTTCCCATCATGAGCGTTTTGCTCAGTAATTGTTTACATCTGTCTCATTCCAAAAAAGCTGTTGCAGGGAAAAAAGCCCTCCAAAAATGTCTCAAGTCCCCGCTGGCCTCTGGATCCTTTGGCAGAGGATAAGAGAGGCTCTCCGTAACTCCAGCCAAACTGCACTGCACTGCAGTAACACCAGACCTCTTCCTCAAAATGAAGTTGTCCCAACAAGGTCACTGCTCAATGTTTGAAGTTGTTCGGGAGCTTTTGCTTCACCGTGTCATTACTTGTTTGAGACAGTGTTGAACCTGCTGTTTGTCTTGAATCCACCAGTCACACCTGCACAGCCTTACTTTAGACCTGTTACACTGCATGGGAAGCTGAGGGTTGTTTATCATTAAGCTTTGGCCATAAATATATAATCTGCATTTTTTTGAGGTTTTGTATGGACGATGCAACCAGCTGATTGAATTTATGGTCACAAAGTTGAAAAGAACAGAACTGGATTATCAGTTTTGTTCACAATCCAAAAAAATTGATCCACGTCTTAACTGGAAAAGCACTCGGAGAGCACAGACCTTTGCCAAAGCCGATCAGCCCTCCCTCACCATGATTAATTTACTTCTAAAATGAATTCCTGGACCTTGAAAACATTTACATAGCATTGCATTCACATTAATATTATCTATATTGTGGGGTTCTATATGCATATGTTGAAAGTGGCCCTATCTCACATTAATCCTGGAGAATCCTTCCAAAAGTTCCTGGATCCAGACAGTGTTCTGGATCACCACCAAAGTGAATAATCTTCTCCTTTTATCAGTACTGTATCAACCTTTCCTGAAAATGTTCTCAAAATCCTTCACAACTTTTTGATTTACCTTGCTAACAGACAAACAAACAAAGAGAAAAACCCCGATGAAAACATAACCTCCTTGGCGGAAGTAAATATACACATGTATTATGGCAAACAAACCTATTTAGAAAGACATTTAGTAACAAACCATTAACTTATTAACTTATTTTTCGCCTTCGAACTTCATTAAGCATGACACTATAATTACTACAAAAACCCTCTCATTTCCTCTGCAATAGCTGCTCTTAATAACACAACATAGACTGAACTGTGATTTTAGTGTTTTTAGTCATTTTATGTGTTTAACTTGTTTTTATCCATTGTTTTGTGCTTTTGAGTGCATTTAGTCTTAGAGCCATGACAAAAAAGAGGAATTTCTGTTTTTACTTGGAAAAGACTCTATCTATCTATCTATCTATCTATCTATCTATCTATCTATCTATCTATCTATCTATCTATCTATCTATCTAT
>JAPTYQ010000005.1:40003494-40018155 GCA_029814465.1 Ostorhinchus cyanosoma
GTGGAACTTTAGATGTTGTATTGAAAGCTGTAAACCTATACTTTTGGTTGCAGATACTGTATTTCTCATATTTCTCCAAATTGATATATTGCTTTGTTTTGTTTTTTCTTTCCCTTTGTTGCAGATTTACACAGACTGGGCTAATCACTACCTGGCCAAGTCCGGCTGTCAACGCCTCATCAAGGACCTGAGCCAAGACGTCACAGATGGAGTCCTGCTGGCACAGATCATACAGATCATAGGTAGACACACACACACACAAACACACAAACACACACATCTGATTAATTTCGATGACATGACAGAAACTTTACCAGTGCACCGTATTGTATTGTCTGTTTTCAGATGTTATCTTGAACATGACAAAAACAAATATTAATGATGTACTGATGAATAAATCTGTGTGTTATCACTGGTAATACGTTGTGTGTCTGTAATGCATTCTGTCTGGTAGATGAAGCAACCACCCACTCAGACACCAAAACAAGCGAACACCACCACACACATACACACTCTTCGACATCCTGGTCTTTCTGTCTTTGTGGGGACATCTCATTGATATAATGCCTTCTGGGGGCAACCTTCACTAACCTTATTTCTAAAACCTTTTTCACCCTCAAACTGTTGTGTGATCCAACATTTTGGTCCCCGTGAAGCAGTCTGACCCCACACCATGAGTAGACTTCTGCTGCACAAATACAGACATTCAGAGAAAAGATGCCCTCACTACACACACACACATACACACACATATACACACACACACACACACACACACACACAGAAACTCTTTCTTTGCAGTTTGGTCTTTGTTGTAGTGAGCTGGAGGGCCTGTGCCTCTGTCTGATAATTTGGGCCAAATCGCAGCAGTTCTCCCTTGTTTTTGGTGCTCAGTGAGCGGCTGCAGCAGAGATGTGGTTCTGGCACCCAGAGGTGAACAGATATGTGCCTCCCATTTGAGCTGAGAGCTTCTTTAACCCCTGTCCCTTGTTGATTCTGCACTTCAACTTCTTCTAGGACTTTCTCTTTCTGTCATTCCTATTGTGTTCTGTATCTTTCTTTGCTTTTACCCCTCGGCCAACTTCAGGCCAAAGGGGTATAGTAATCATTTTGTCATCTATCTGTCTGTCTGTCCGTCTGTTTGTCCGTCTGCTTGTCTGTCTGTCCATTCATCAACGTAATCGTATTATCTGAAGAATGCATTGAGATATCTGCGCCACATTTATACTGTGGATGCATCTTGGCGTGGAGTAGAAGCCTATTGAAAAGAGATGACCTTGAACTACGTTTTCAAAGCCAAATGGCCTTGTGCCTTGTGCAGTTAGAATATCTGAGTACTTTCAAATATAAATGTGTATGCAGTAAGTTTTACACAAAGACAATCTGATCTAAATTATAGGGCAGTAACTTTCAACTTACATTTTAAACTAACAACAGCTCCTAAATGAACTCCAGCACATGCACTTTACCAGGAGTTTTACTTGAACTCTGTATGAATTATTTATATTTCAGTATTCTTCTATCTCACTTGGTTTTTTGGAATTGTGTGATTGTGTGTTCTGTGAGCGACGTCTAAGACGATAAAGCTTTTCTGATTCTGATTCTGAACAGAATCTTACACTATATTTGGCCGAGGGGTATTAAAAGTGCACATCATGTAATGTTTATTTTCTTCTGTCTTTGGCTCACATGTGATCTTACTAGTACAAACCATTATGTGGAAAAAATATTGCATTAAAATATGTGCAATTACATGTTTTCATGAAGTCAAATTAAGTAGTTACAGACATTGCTGATCTCACTTCTGCTCTTATTTTGTATCTGGATGGAAGCTGGCCGCAGTTTAATTCTTGGTGCTGAAACTAGAGCACATCTTTTTACTGGCATTTGAAGACTATAGAGAGAGAAAATCATTACACTGACCCCAAACTCTGTAGCATATATTCAACCAGACACGCTAGACAAAAGTATATTGTTTTTCTTAGTAGAATGAGACACCCACCTCTTTGCAAGATTGATTTCATTAGATGTGAACACAGCAATTAGATGTAGACCAAAATAACTGTACTGAGATTGTTTGGAGGAAGTGGTGTCAACCCAGTTACACACAGACTGTGAATCTGGTGGTGGATCAGTCCAACCAGGGCTAGAGAAGGGTCTGAAATAGTCTTATCGAGGAGACAGGATTACTTTAAATCCTTCCTCCTGTGTTTGATATCTTGCTTCTGTTCCAGTAACATGTAAACAATAGGAGAAGAAAACATCCTCACCTGGCTTTAAAGGATGGAATTAGATTTCCTTTTTGGTTTTTTTTCTATTTGAGTAAAAAAAACAACAACAAAGAAACCAAGAAGAAAACAAATGTTATTAACTTGTCTGATTCAAACCAGAGAAAACAAATAAATGGTTCAAAAAGAATCCAACTGCAAAACTGTAGATGTGGAAAAATCAGAAAACTGTTATACCTATTATTGGAAGCTTTGACTTGAAACAGATTATGTAGCTGTAATATTTCATCATCCTGTATGAGGCTTTTTGAAATGGCAGTCGCTTCATGTCAAACAGCCACTATTTGAACAGTGTTTGAGTTCAGAGAAAAACTTTAACAAGTGCAATTTAGTCTCAAACTTTGCATTTCTCTTTCTTTTGAGTTCTGTCGTCTCATCTTTTTCTCTTTGCTTACTTCCTACTTTTTCCTTGTGTCTCCATCAGTGGTTTCAAGTTTTCTTTTTTGGTGGGATTCCCTCGTCTGTTTTTCTCTTTCTCTATCATTCACACAAACACATGCTCATTGCACAAACATACTGTCTTTTTCACTGATGCTGAATGTCTTCTTAAACCTCCTTTTTTTTTTTTTGCCTTCATATGAAGTGTGTGACTTTCTCTCTTTCTCTCTCCCTCCCCGTTGGATTGAAACTTTACCCTCCCTGCTCGCCCCAACAGACAATGAGGCCAAGCTGGCCTGTCAGTAATTCTCTGGCGGCAGCTGACAAATTAGGCAGCTTTGCTTCCCAGACCTCTCCTGCATCGTTCTGTACCTCAGCGTGTGTGCGAACATACACACACGCACACACACACACACACACACACACACACACACACACACACACACACTCAAGCACTGACTCATAAAATCTCCGATGCAAACCTTAACAGAGGTATCCTGCTGGATTTGTACACCTGACCTTGAGACCCACTGGATGTCGGGATGTTAGAGTTCAGTATGGGACAGCAGTAAACTTTCTGCTCATTTCTTTTCTCTCGCAGCGAATGAGAAGGTGGAGGATATCAATGGCAGCCCAAGGAGTCAGTCGCAAATGGTGAGTTTCAACTTAAACTCTTCTACACATCTGTTTATGCAGTGTAGTTTTATTGAAATGATAAAACATATGGGAAATACTTGACTTTTCACTTCTCTACTGCCTCAAAATAACCATAATAAAGTTTTACTGTTTATCTATAACAGTTAAATGATTCTAAATGTTTGGACTACAGCGATTATTTTTATTCTCACATAAGTAAATCTCTTATTTAACATCTTTACAGCTTTGTTAAGGACGAATCAGCCAATATAATAGCAAGTAATTCAACGTTTTCTGTATTTACAAGGCTTTGTTTTGATTAATGTGAAAAAGAGATGCGAGTGAACTTACAGTTTGACCTATAGTCATAGTAAAGTTATTTCACTGGCACAAATGGACTCTTTGGATACATTTATTAGATGGCTTGGAGGCTTATAAAATGTTAATAATTGCTGTTGTTCTGTGCACCTCAGAAACAACAAAGAGAAATCCAAAGCAGCAAAGTTTGCGAAAATAAATTGTCACTGCCAAATGTTGAAACCATGACTGTACATACATACAGTAATGTGAAGGAGAAGGTGTACAGTAGTCGCCAGGGATATAAAAATAGTTCAAATAAACCAGTCTGAAATGTTGTCATTGCTTTCATTGTTAATTTCAGACTTTATCAGACAGTCCTCGCTCTGATTTTAATTAGTGCTCACGTTCCTGATCATTTATGCTGCTCAGATAGACGATGATGACTGATGTAATGACAACTGCCATTTGAAGAAAACTACAGTTGAGCGCGTAGAAGTTCAGATCTTCACATATTTGACTTCACTGAGCTGTATTTCTGGCTGCCATGCGGCTGAGCGATACTGGCGGTGTCGTTTTTCCCTCTGTTAATGAGATGACTGGCTGTATAACCGCTGATTGTCGTCACTCTGAGATAATTACCCCTCACTTTAACTGGAGTTGACTAAGTGTTTATGCTGTGTTGGTTTGCCCTGGCATCTGCCCTCCTGCCATTAAAGTGACTAAAGCTGTTTAACTCCTCTTGGCGCATTTTCTTCGCAAGACAGTGTGACGGAGGAAGCTGTTTGGTTCTGACAGTATGTCTTTTGTGTGTCAGTCTCCGTGTGTTTTTGTCATATGACGAAAAAAGACCTGAGTTTTCATTACTTGTGTTGTTGATTTCAGTGTTTTGCGAGTAAATTAACGTCTCTTTACTAAATACTCGTCGGTGTTTTTATGTTTCCGCTGGTTAGCTTTAACAGGTGTCACTCTAGACCCTTTTCATTTTTAGGACCTTTTCTAAAAGTGACCCATTTCTGGACTTTCCCAGGATGTTTTTTTTTATTACCGTTTTCTCACGTTCAGTGCAATTTTCAGCTGTTTTACTTTTTCTTCCTTGTCAAGTCCAGCTGTAATGGAAGCATTCTGTTTGACAGCAGTTACAAACCAGGAAGGAACTAAATGTTAAGGTCATGAGTACCTTACCGCTGTACATCAGAGTATAAGTTTAAAGTTTCAGGCCAGTTCTGTGAAGATAAACTCTTATCTTTATATTTCCTGTTACATAAAGTGGTTCTGTTTTTGCTGAGTCTGGACTCATACTGGTCACTCAGGGTGAGCTGCTGCAGGCTTGTAAACATTTGGCTTGATATGCCAGCGACTCAGTGTGTGTGTGTGTTTGTATGTTTGCGTGTGCAGTCAGTTCTTTGTCTCAGTCATTTACTAAGCCCATTGATCCACCACCTGCTCTGACCACGGAGGGTCCGGCCAGCTTGGGAAACTCAGCACTAAGGAAGCATGGTGGGTTATAAAGTGGGCGCAAAGGGAAGGAAACATCTGACATACACCCAAACACACACTATCAACAAAGACACAGCTTGGTTGTAGAACTCAAGTACTTTATCAACAAAACAAAAGTTTCATGACGGATCAGGTACATGGATAACTTTGCTAATCTTTGCTTTATAATAAAAAAAGAAGTTGATTTAGACATTTGTTTAAGTTGAAGATGTTTGCCAAAAAAGGAAAAAAAAAAGCAGTACTCATGTCCAGGAGTCATTCTGTTAAAAAGCCAAGTTGAATGTATGGTGCATATTGAAGGATTCCAAAGGGATCAATGTGATGACACAGGAACATATTGCTCTCCAAATGTGTCGGTATTTGGTTTGGCTTGTTTACACCACGAACTTGACCTGTGATATTAATCTGTAACTCTGCTTATTTACTGACAACCTTTAGCAACAGTAAAATGTGGGTTAGGGTGTATTTTTTTTTTTTTTCCAGTTTTGGCCTCATAATGACAACAATAGTTGTGAATTTTGGAAACATGCCACTAGCCACCTAGCACCTGCAGCTTAAACGCCTGGGCCAGGGACATCACAGTAGCAGCAGCTGTCACTGGTGCAGCAGATGAGTCTGATTTACTTCCTCTGCACAGATTTTTCCCCATCTGGGACTTGAAACAGCAATCCTGCAGTCACAAGCCTGTTTCTCTAACTGGTAGGTCGCTGCTGGCCTGGTGAGTGGACCGAGGCCAACTGAGCAGCTGCCTGGAGGCTCAGGGGCAGAAACCAGCACAGCACCAGCATCTGCAAGCTTCTCAGCTAATCTACATACATAATACGCTCTTTTTCTCTAAACTTGTGTTCACACAGCGAGCGATCCACAAGTCAGTTTAAATCATTTCCTGTAAAGCTTATCCAGTGGGAAATCTTGGCTGATGTGTGTACGGTCAAGTAGTGGACTGCACAAGAAAGGCTTGATATGCCTTTTAATAGTCGTTTGCTGCCAGCAGCCAGGAAAAGAACACACTTTTCCTTCCAAAATTAGGTTGCTTTATGAAAGAAACGCTCCAGTTGCATCCATCACCAGTGTGGAAATAATACAATTTTACCGGATCAAATCAAGCTACTTAATCACTACATTTCCAGTTAACCTTACTTTAAACTCAGCCAGCCAACCACTTCATGCCTTCAAATTGCACTTTTTAACGAAAGTTTTCTAATTATAGGGTGGAAGGGCATCACCTCTAACTCCCCAAAGCCATACGCGATAGCATGGAGAAGAACAGTCGAGTTCTGAATCATTAGCCTCTCTTTCCTGCCTCTCCCTTCTCTACTTTAGTCTAATTTGCTCCGATTAAAACAGAATATAAAAAGAGTCCGACCTCTGCTCTCTTTAGTGTTTCTCATACAGGCCTCGTCACTTGACTTTTAGGGTGAAATGTTGTATCATCATATCTCATCCTGTTTTTTGGGGTTTTTTTTGTAACAATAACCCTCCTTAGACAGCCTAGCTTTGTACTGCAGTCTCTTGTAACATGTTTTTCTTCTGTATTACCTGTTGAAAAACTACATTTTACTGTAAAAATATGACATTCACATTTGAGGTCTGGCGTTCCTAGTGGTCAGAATGGTCAAAACTTGGAAACATCACTTTTCTCATCAGATTTTGTGGCTAGTGTTTTCGGGAGAATAGTTTTGGTTGAATGCACTGGTGTAGGAACTAATGATTACTCCGAATTTGGAACCGAGCTTGTCTATAGAACTTTGTCCTTGGCTGCGTATTTGTCCCGGAAGGAGTCGTCTGCAACCACTGAGCGAGCCAGGGAGCATGATGGGAACGAGGAGCGACAGGAGCGCAGTACGAGGAGGCTTTAGTTCAGCTGAGACTCCACTTTGGCTTTGTCTCTTTCCACTGTGTTGAATGAAAGTCGACTGTTTTTCAGATTGGTGATAACAGGGGAGTTGAGAAAAATGGGTTGAGTAATGTCACATATTTTGTGGAGAAAAGGTTAAGTTGGACAGGATAGATCGATTCATGATGGAAAGCCACATTTATGCCAGTTCCTCATTCATATTTTACTTTTAAGTTAATGTCCTACTTTTCATTCTACCGTGACCTATTGTGAATACTTGCATGTTCTGGTTTTGATAGTATTTTTTTTTTTTTTATGTAAGTAAGCGTAGTAACAATAAAGGAAATAACTGTATTTCAGTCACCTTGCCGCGCATTCAGCAGTCTTTCATATTGTACAACCTCACACCCTCTGACAGTGCACTTTCTCATAATTGTACATTGACATCCAAAGGAATTAAATGCAGTTTCTGAATGGAGCTTTTTTTTTTTTTTTCCCATTTCTCAGAAGAATCATGCTCAAACACGAGAACGGCAGGCGGGAGACAGCAGAAGAGGCCCATTCAGCAGAAAATATTAAAGCTTCGCAACACTAATCCTCCTCATTATAGACAGACATCATTAGCAAACCACAGAGCGCTTCTCCCGAAATACGGATGACTGTGCAGTTTCACTTTCTGGGTGTGTGTTATGTGTGTGTTTGGTTTTTATAGCGACCTCAGCAAAGGATGTCAGGAGAAAACAAACAGTCGTCAAAATCTTGCCCGAATGCAAAGATGCAGAGATGCAACATCTGTCAGCAGAAAGCTGTACAGGTCGAGATAGAAGAGATTACGTCAAACATTTCCTATTTAAAGTCGAGCCTCTCAAGTTGCCATGAATTTGTATTATTTTCTGAGTATTGATTTAGAGTGAGGGAGTGTTGGTGTTAAATTCATGTGCTACAATCAGCAAAGAGATTCTTTATTCCCCTCTCGGTATTTTGGCCAAAGCAGCAGATTTGGCCTCGTCTAATGTTTCTTTGAGACTATAAAAACCCACCAGTCTCATCTGGGTCCCATCTGTTTGCAGTCTGCACATCAGCCAGTCAAGGGGACAAATGGCATAAGCCACTCAGTAGTGTCATCTCCACCACTCTGATGCTTTATCTGCAGATCTAACTATTAATCTCTCCCTCTAATTGATCTTGTTTCTAACGGAGTCTTGGATGGCTCCCTGTAAAGCCAAACCAACTGGCATCTATGTGACACCACTTCTCAGGTCATTGATTTGATTACACCAGCTTTGGCTTTTCGAGTAACTCACCTATTATGAGAGTCTGTTGGTCTGGAAATACACACATAAATGTGATGAGAACTCAGGGCTCCTGAAACATCCCTGATGCTATTTTGCATGCACAGTCATTGGTTGTGAGTGGTCCAAAGGGGGGGAGGCAGATGGCCAGTTTAGACTGTTGAACCTTTAGCTATTCAGGGGGTATATTTCATCCTCTTCGCTCTTTCACAATCTGGATAATTTGGTAGTTGAGAAGCAGGCTTGTAAGTTAAAATCCTTTGTCAGATGGGAAATCTGCAACGAAAAAGGACTGAATGAGTTGTTTTCTATCAAAAGCTGAAATATTAACCAACAAAATCCTTTAAATTCAGTTTATAAGCTGTAGAAATGTGTCCAACAATGACTTTAAGGTCAAATGACAAAGATACCTAAGTGTTTCATAAGTGTTTTGCTCCACCTCAGCCACCTTTGCATCATGAAATGTAATGTTCATCATAACATCTACCTATATTTTGGAATGTGGCCTTAAAACATTTGCACATTAGATCAGAAATACAACCTATGCTTTTGGCAAAAACAAACAAAAACAAAACAGATCTGACTAGATGTATGGCTAGAATAGAAGTAAAATCTGCTACCTAAAGTAGTTTTGGAAGATCAAATGTGTCCGTTTTTTTGTTTTTTTTTAACATCGTCTACATCTACATCTAGATCTTAATGTCCATTAACTGCAGTTTTTTTGGAATGCCTTCACTCTTCAGCACAACCATTCAAGCCAGTGCAGTGTGTTTAATATTCATATATAAAAGGATTATACAGGTACTTTCACAGGTACTGTCATAGAGTGCATTCTGAGAACCCCTACATTTATTGCCCACACCAGGCTGCAGTTTTACTCAATCCTGAAAAACAGTGGTTCAAAATAAACATGCATTATTCTAAAACATTCAATTCAGTTGCAACAAGTGTTTCCAGGCACAACAAACCCTGTTCCTTGCATGTATTGTAGCTTATTTTGTCATGGATCCAGATAATTTCATCATGTCTCTGTCTATACAGATGTCAGCATAGACATAGATAGTGTAGATAAATTTCAGCCATTATAAGTAAATGGGAAAAAAAAAAGATTTTAAAAAATTCATAAAAAAATTTAACTTTGGCCTACTTTTCCTAAAATATAATCACATCTATTCTGGGTCACTCTGGGCAATCTGTAAACCCAGTTTGGTATGAATTAAACCAATACTTTTGTTGCTTAAGTGTTAACAAACAAACCAAACCAAAAACAATACCCCTTGCATCCTTTACAGGAAGCGGGGTAATAACTTAAACCTGTTTTAACCTTACTAATTGGCTTAAAATGGTACTATGCTGGACTATAATACACAAAAGACTTAATATTGAAATTTGTACAACTAAATAACATATTTCATTATTCATATTCCTTATTTATAGTACAAGGAGATCATTTTTCTTGATTATGTGCATTCATATTTCTTGTTGAGCCTCCACATGTTTGAGTGTCTTTCAGTGTACTTTAAAGGAGAGGATTTCTTCTATTACTGTGTGTTTTTATTACTCTAACAGGCGTTGAATTAAGCGTGACATGGCTGTGTGATGTCCCACATTCAGATGTCATGTTGAAAACCTAGAACCAGTCCCAAGCACTCCTGTAATGTTACGTATTCCTGCTCAGATGCCTTTGCAGCTGTTGCACTAAAGCCTCTCTCATGCTGTGTGATCATCTCCGCCTCCATCCTCCAACTCAATTCATCATTTGTGTCTATCTTGTCTTTCTTTGAGCTGTAGAAGGTGCACAGGTTGGTTCTTTCATGTATTAGACGGTTTCACAGTTTGAGGTGTCTGGGGATTCCTAGCGGCTCACTTGGAGCTCATTTGAACGCTTCTAATCCCTCATTATAAGTGAACAACACGGGCAGATGTTCTGATGAGGAAAGAAAAAGCTGCCTTCATAAAATGTAAACTAGAAACTGCTGATGTAGCTCAATGTGTGACACGGCAGTTGTAGTAATGGTTCCACATCGACCCTTTTCCGTTGCATAGTTACATAGTGTTAGAGTAATAAAGAAGAAATCAATCCTTTCTAATAATAATAATATCCTTTTTTTAAAAATCATTTTATGCTCCTGTGATATTATTCAACAGTTTACCAGACTCATTGGTGACTATTTCACAATCAAAATACCTTTTTCTGCACTCTCCCAACCTGCTGCACTTAGTTATTCCTCTGCTTGAACAAAAACAGGCCTGTTGGCTCTGTCTCACAAAGGAAAAAAAACAAAAAAAACAGTATTGTTCCACTCATTCAAAGAGCCAATATTAATGGCTTTGTTTTATTTTCAACACTTAGCCCCAAAATACAATCTGCACTAATTGTACAAAACAACACTGACTGTTAGGAGAAATGTCAATACTTAAATCCATACAAATCAGTCAGTATGTGTGCACACAGTGTTTTGGTGATTACAGCACCAACATTTGCTTAAACAAGAGGATCAACGACACAGACCAGTGTATTGTCTGTGGCTCGATCACTTTATGACGGATAAGATTTTGTCATCTGCATCTACTAAGTTATCGTCAGTGTTGTGCAAGTTAGTTCCAAACTGTAATCTATTACAGATTATTTGTTACTGTTATTTAAAAGTAATTCTTACCGTACAACATTACTGTCTCAGAATTGTAATGCGTTACATGAATTCTGTATTACTTTAGAGTTATGTACAGATTCTTATCATAAATGGTGCATGGGCAGTAGAACAACCCCCACCCCCCACCCCCCCACCACCAATACAACTGATAATAGAGCCTTGGGACGCATACATTTGCCCTGAAGTATATGTGGGCGGATAGCTCAATAAGTAACGCTATAATCTACGATGTTCGAAATCACTTGCATTTTGTTCAGTATTTTACATGTTCAAAAGGGATGGGGGGGGGCAACCAATCAATGGAAATAACAGGCAGGTTTTCTTACTCCTATGTCCTATATTACTAGCACTAACGTTCACCTGACCCAAACTGGGGGGCCATAAAGGGGGGGTAAATGTGACAAATTCATGGGCCTCAGCAGCCCCCCCCCCCCCCAGTGTACTGTCTTCTGCCATCTTCATCCATTGGCTAAACACCAACAGGAAATACTTCCCTGCTGCATTTTTGATTCCTTAAGGTCTCATCAACTTCCTGTTTTGTTTTTGTTTTGCTTTTTTTCATTTGAGCAATTAAATGATGCTAGAAAAATGTGTTATAACACAAGCACTATTGAACATATACTGTGTGAAATATCATTGAAAATTGATTAGTAATGTTTTATATTATTGCATTACATCGAAAAAGTAATCTGTTAATGTAGTGCATTACTTTTGTACCAACACTGTTCATCATGTCGTTATTTCCTGTAAATTGCCGTTGGTCTGACTGACACGGTCAAGGAGCCAATGCCACCAAATGCTTAAAGAGGTGGAGAGCCAAAGGCAGCAGCAGGCCTGTATAGGTATCCGTCACCATGCATTACCACCGGTCAGAAGGTCAAATAAACAAATGCCTTAAGACTCAGCAGCTTAACCTCGGTGACACTTTTGGGAAAAAGAGCCTCAGACAGGACTGACAGCCAAATTTGTCGGCTGTCAACAGTAAAACTATCTATCGCACTGGTGATGTTCACCTCCACACAAGTCTGTGACACGGTGAACGCAACAAAGAGAAAGAAGACAGGCGAGTCATTCCCCAGCAGCGGGGGTGGGCATAAAAGCCATCAAGAAACAGTCATTTATCCTCCTCTGCTGTGTACTTTAATGTACTCTGGTGTATAGGTTAATGATGGATGCTCACTCCTCTAAGTTGTTTGGATTTAACTCTACTTCCAAAGCCTTTTTACTCACTACTCAAACTTCTGTTGTAAGTTTTCTTCTTTTAGAGCCACTTAACAGCTTCAGAACTTATTTTCCTAGTCACAGGGAGTGGAAACAAGTCTGTGATAACAGTTTTCATTAAATCTGACAAGAGATTCCATCTGAGAAAGTTAGAAAGTAAGAAAAGAGAGTGTATGCCTCAAAGACACGGCCATTTATCAGGCAGAGACAGAGTAATGAAAGATAGTGAGAGATGTGTTTTTGCAGCCTCACCTGGATTAAAAGATAGGTTCAAAAGTGCTGAATTGATGTGGATCTGTTTTAATTTGACTTATGCACATTCTAAATCTTTATGATGCAAGTAAGTTTCGACTTTTAATTGTAAAAATATGGAATATTTTCTCTAGGCTACTTGTAATGATGCTGCAAATCAACTGTTCTTTAGTGACGATAAGGTTTATTTTGGTGTAAATAGAAGAAAATCTAGTCATAATAAGGAGGCAGTGAACAGGAATGTGCAAATTGGCAACAAAGGCAGTTTTATTGTGTTTCCAGTGTGTCATTTTAATTTAAATTTATTATTGTAGATCTGAATCCAGCAGCAGACAATGTTTTGAAAGACTAAACTCAAATTGATGAGGTGACTCTGACAACAAAGTCAGTCGTCCTTTCCTCTGTCTCCGTCCTCCCTCTTTGCTCTCATGGTCTACACACATATGTGGACACACTGCCTTGTCTGTGCAGCAGATGTGCAAAGCCACATGGAGGCCCTCCAAGTTATTTGATGCTGTAAATATTTGAAAACGAACCACCATATATAATTGAGACATCCATGGATATAGGCTTGTGTTGCCATGCAGATCCTGTTGATTATACATCATGTGTGTTTATATGCTGACTGAGCGAGTGCAGAACTTACTGTAAGGAACAAATATGTCACGACCAGTAAAAACCTTCAATTAAATTATTATTGTTTTATGTAGAATGTGAGCAATGGCGTGATAAAAATCAGTTAGTATTATAGCTTGTTTTGTCTTGGCTACTGAAAATAAGTCATTTTTACTTATGGTTTTCTTGTGTAAAAAAAAAAGGTTTATGGTTTGTAGTTTCATAATATTTTGGCTACTATTAATGAAAATGCTAACTTTGCAAGCCTGCGTTTTGCTGTACTGTAAGATTTCGACTCGGGGTGTTTCTAAAAATGAGTAAAACATTACTCTTTTCACGTGCATTCCTTCCAGTTTGCTTCTTTTGAATGCACTTTTGGATTTTGATATTAATTTTAAGGGAATCTTGTCTTTTGAATGCACTTTTTTTAATTTTAATGTTAATTTTAATGCCTTTTATTTTATTTTAGATGCATATTTTAACTGTAATTGTCTGTTTTTAACCTGCCTCTTTTCCATTTTTGTAAAGCTATACATTGTGCTATACAAATAAACTTTGCCTTGCCTTGCCTAAAACCCCACATTTTCATGACAGACAGATTACCAACTATCAGACTTGTGAAAGATTTTAGCCAGGGAAAAGGATTATGCGGACTGCCTAGGTGATCGATATTGCATAAAACAGTTCTCAGCTGATGCCAGATGAGAAAAAGTTTTCTTTTCTTTTTTTGACATGATGAGCAATGATCCATGGATTATGAGACAGGATTCTTTAACCCAGCTGCCGCGCTGCCCATCAGCCGCTCTAAGCTCTGTCCGATTTGATGCATTTTGATTCACTGGCTGTCTGCTGCCGTCTCCCCTGGACGTGTTGAGAGTGATGTAGGACAGGGCGAAGTTGGAATCAATGGACTGTTTGAGAGACCAGTGGAAGCAAAGCGTCAGAAGAGAGAGTAGACTTGGTAGTGTCAGATAGAGAGTAAGAGCAGTGTTTTCCTCTTGCAGACAAGAAGTAACACTGTCTAACATTTTTAACAGCAAAAAGTATTTGTCCTGGTGAAAAAAAAAAGTTTAGATTTCACTACACACCTCAACAGCAATGATTAATAAAGTGTATGCAGCTTGTATAAAGAATTCCTCTGAGTGATGAGCATCATTACTGTAGGTGTCAAGTGCTCAAGGATAGAAAAACACATATTCATCTTTTCAATAATCGGCCATGTGTGCTGAATGACAAGAAAACTTTTATACCGTGGTAGTTTACACTGCAAAAATCACAATCTTACCAAGTGTATTTTTCTCATTTCTAGTCAAAATCACACTCATCACACTTAAAATAAGACACAATCACCTAAAGAGTCATTTGTAAGAGAGTTATAAGAACTGATTTTTAGACAATAGATCTGGAGAATCTTATTTCAAGAAGTCTTACCAAGAGAATTCTCACTTGTTTCATTGGCAATTCAAGATTTGATTTGATTTTTCTTCTCATATGTCACTGAAAAGTTACTCTTTAGGTCATTGTGTCTTATTTTAAGTGTGATGAGATACTTGGACTAGAAATGAGAAAAAAATACTCTGGGTAAGATTTAGATTTTTGCAGTGTAACTTCAGCTTATATCAACTCTGATCTCTTGAAAACAAAAGCTTTAAATGTCAACATAATTTCTAAATGAAATATTTTTACCTGAC